>OY748290.1:19893298-20195201 GCA_963556515.1 Nudaria mundana | reverse complement strand
GTTTTTTACCTGGTGTGTTCTGCAGAGATGCGTGACGGGGATGTTTTTATCACTTTAGTTTTATAATGATCCAACTGGTATCATATTAATTCTATTGCTATGATTTTTTATACAAATTATGTAATACTATATTATTGTTCTATTGTAACAATTACATTACTTACTATAATATATTATGCTTTACAAAATAAATACTTTTAGAGATATTGACACACAAGGGCACACTAAAAGTTTTGCACTTCTAGCTAATCGGAACTATTTGAATTTCGAATGTTATATTTTTTTAAAAGTTACGACGTTCTTAGTAATAAAAAAACAGTTGGCGGGAATTCATTTGTCAATTGTTTTTATCACTTTTTATTTTTTTATATTGGGTTCGTCAAATTGACGCCGCCCGCCTGGTGGTAAGTCGTGACGACATCTAGCGATTGTGGCCACTCTCACAGCGCACAATACTATAGAGAGTGGCCCTCAACTTGACGAGCTACTGATGGGTACATCAGTAGGTTCTTCACGCTCCTCTTAAAGAACCCAGGGTTATATGTGGGAGGAAACACGTGCACAGGCAGGGCGTTCCAGGCCACTATCGTTCGGCAGAGCAACGAACGTTTAAAACGTTCGGTTCTCGCGAACATGCTATCCACTGTGTGGGGGTGGCATCCCGGCCCGGCACGCGTTGTTCGGGATCGGAAGGAAGAGGGTGGGATCAGATTGAAGAGCTCTTCAGAACACTCGCCGTGGTAAATACGGTAGAATGCGGCCAAGGGAGCTATGTATGCTATGCTATGTATCGGTTCAATGCTTCCCGTTACCTCCGGACAATCTATAATACGGATAGCCCGTCGCTGCATAGCGTCGAGAGCGTCCAGCAAATACTTCGCGGAGCCGTCCCAGAGGTGAGAGCAGTATTCGACGCAGGGTCTAATCTGCGTCTTGTACAGCAGACACCTCTGGTGCGGTGTAAAGAATCGCTTTACCTTATTCAGTATTCTTAGTTTCCGCGAAGCTAGCCCTATACATCTTTCGATGTAGTTTTTATTATTGAGCTCTCGACGAACATCTATGCCAAAGATATCAAGGTTGTCCTTCACTGGTAATAATGCATTCTGAAGAGAGGGTAGGGGAAGGAAAGGGGATTTCTTCGCTGTAAATGCACACGCCTGTGTTTTGCGGGCATTGAACTCGACCAGGTTCTCGGTACCCCATTGAGAGATACAGCCGAGGTTCCTGTCGGGATCAGCCACGAGTTGTTGTCTATCCTCCTCAATCTCCGACCGCCCCGCCGCCGGACGAGCCCAGTAGCTCCCGTGCAATGAGCTGTCATCTGCATAACAATGAATGTTCCCGAGAGATAGCATATCATTGATATGCAGAAGGAAGAGTGTTGGTGACAGCACGGACCCCTGCGGCACCCGGCATTCACTTGCAAAAAGCGAGAAGCCTGGCATCGCAGAGGACCCGCATTCGGCGTTCGTTCAGAAAGCTGGCCATCCAGCTGCACAGTTGAGGAGGTAGACCATATGCTTGGAAGCTTGGAAAGGAGCGAAGCATGCCAGACTCTATCGAAGGCTTTGGCGATGTCCAGGCTAATAGCAAGGACTCGCCGTGCCTTTCCATAGCCTCACCCCAGACATGCGTTACGAATGCCAGAAGATCACCCGTTGATCGTTTTGGCCTGAAGACGTATTGCCGATCATTAATTAGCGAGTGATCTTCGAGGTATCGCAAGAGCTGCTTGTTGATGATGAGCTCAAACACCTTGCAGGTGACTGAGGTGACAGCTATGGGTCGATAGTTGCCTGGATCAGACCGATCCCCTTTCTTGGGATCCGTTGTACGTTCGCCTCCTTCCAGACCTCCGGCACGATTCCTGTGGAGTAAGACAGGCGGTACAGACAGAATAGAATAATAGAATAGAATAAAACTTTATTTGTACACCAATACCACATATATAACAAAATATTCAAGTTAAACATGTACAAATGGCGGCCTTATCACTAAAGTGATTTCTTACAGGCAACCTTTGGATGGACAAGTAGAAAGAATAGAATTTAAAATAACCATAAGGGTAGGCATTGGTGGAGAGAGAAAATTATAAATAGTTTCTTGGGAAAAAGGTACTACTTAATCAGAATCAATAAAGTAAGAAAAATACACATACTACATAAAATATTTATATATAGAAATATAGATATAAGTGCATACATATAAATAAATACATGATAATATATACATACATACATACATACAAACATACATACCATAACTTATATACACTACTATATGTAAAACATATTTATGGACTATAACTATGTAGCGGCTGTACAGATGCATAGTAATGAGATAACAAATAACGGCGTCTAAGAGCTCAAATAGTGATCATTGACCATTCTCTTGAACACAGCAATAGTTTGTGCACGTCGGATTGACACGGGTAGAGAATTCCATAAACGGACAGCCTGCACGGTGAATGATTTGTCGTAAAAACCGGTTGAATGTTCGGGCATTGCTAATACCAGGGATTCCGATGACCGCAAGGACCTCGAATGTGTGTCATGAAGGAACGTAAAGCGTTCTTTTAAATAAGTTGGGGTACATGGATTGAACAAAACATTGAAAAGAACGGAAAGAATATGAGTATTCCGGCGAAGGCGAATAGGAAGCCACCCGAGCGTTTTGCGATATTTGCGATATTTGCGTAGGCCAAATATGAACCTGATACTAATATTTTGGAGGCGCTCAAGTTTATTAAGTTGCTCCTCTGTGACATCGAGATAGCTGACATCTGCGTAGTCGAGAATGGGAAGAAGGATAGACTGTGCTAGTGCAATTTTAGTGGCTGTTGGCAAAAAATTACGTAGCAAGGAACCCATTGACGCAAAAATCTTGCGACTCACCTCGCACATTTGAGGATTCCATGACAAAGTATTGTCCAGTCGTACACCTAGATTCTTAACACTGTCACTTAGAGGTAATGTAACACCGTCAAATACTATGCTAGGCAGCATTGCACAGTCAACTCGAACCATCATTCTAGAGCTCCCAATAACAATGACCTGTGTTTTAGAGGGATTTACAGTCAACCCATAACGCTTACTCCATTCGCAAATCTGCACCAGGTCTTCATTAATAATGGAGAACGCTTCACTCAACTCCTCCACTGGTGCCTGCATGTATATTTGTAAATCGTCTGCATAAAGGTGGTAGGAAGAAAGTAGTGATTTACAGATAGAGTTTATGAATATTGCGAAAAGTAACGGAGAGAGAACGTCACCTTGCGGTACGCCGACAGTTGTATCACACCAATCTGAGAAAAAATCATCATAACGTACACGCTGTCGGCGGCCAAACAAGTAACTCTGAAACCAATCAACTACTGTTGGAGATATGTTAATGGAGTGCAATATGCCCAAGAGGATATGGAAATCCACCGTGTTAAATGCATTGCTGAAATCTAGTAAGGAGAGTACGGTAAGATTCCCATTTTCCATACCAATTCTAATATCATCCGTAACATTGATCAAAGCACTGGCCGTACTGTGACCTGGACGAAACCCGGACTGAAAAGGATCTAAAAGGCTGTTTAGGTTGAGGAAGGAACTTAACTGATTGTACACCAGCCGTTCCAACACCTTGGATAGGAAAGGCAAGATAGAGATGGGTCGGTACGCAGAAAAGGAGGTAGGGTTAGATTTTTTAGGTAGTGGAATGATTTGTGCCTCCTTCCAAACCTTCGGAAACACAGTGCAGGTAAGGGAATAATTTAGGATGTGACACAAGGTAGGAAGAATTTCATCCAGGATCGGCAGAATCATGTTACGGCTAATATTATCACTGCCAACGGCATTGGAACTTATAGACATAATACACTTCCCAACATCACAAGGAGATAGTTGATTAAAAAAGAACGGTGGATAAGCGGGTGTCGGAAGTGAAGAAAGATATTGTAAAGTACCATTTTTTTGGGTCAAATCAATGGTAGATGAGGAAGAGAAGTGTTGATTTAACAGATTGATGTCGATTTTATTAGAATTAGATTTATTTACTTTATTTGTTTTTCCAACCCCCAAAGTCTTGAGAAATTTCCAAATTTTTGCTGGGTCGCCGTTCTCGACCGATTTATGAACATGTTGGCGTTGGGCTTTCCTACACATCTTACTGCAGAGATTTCGTATTGCGACATATTTTTCATGGTTGGTATTTGTAGGGCGAGATTTGTATCTTGACTTAGCCGACGCTTTTTTGACGATTAAGGCCTTAATCTCCGGTGAAAGCCAGGGAGCCGGCAAGTGCCGGATCTTAACAGCACGTATAGGCGCATGAGTATCATAAAGACTGATTTTTTTTTTTTTTTTTTTTTACGTGAACGGTGATGCTTTTACGCACTTCACCGTCTCGCTTGGGGGGGAGCGAGACGGCTTCGTGTGGGACTCCCGGCCCTAGGATTAAAACGGGCCGGACTACCCACTAAACCTATCCACGGTGTTTCTCCTTCGCCTTAGCCGGGCCGCCGGATAGGCAGGAACTGTTAAGCAACAGCGGCCCGGCAAAGGGGCGCTCTTTCAAGCTCTACTCGGGGGTGCCTAAACCCCCCCTGATCAACACAGAAGTGACGCCCCCGAAACACATAAGGGGCGTCGGACTCCTCAGGGCCATTCGCGTGAGCGGTGGGCCCCCCGACCCACCGCCCACGGCCCTATCAGTCGGGGCCTTGGGCGTAGGCAATGCGCCGTCGCCCCCTGACTGGTGCCCGCCGGGGCGGGAGCGTACGGCCTGCACGCTCCCGCTCACGCAGGGCCTCTCTCTTCGCCGCCATCACCTCCCGAGCGAAGGAAGCGACAGCGGCCCAACATTCTTCGCTGCCGGCCATGGATTGAATGACGGCCGGCAGCGAACCTACTCTGCCGATAACGCCCGTGAGGGCCAACCTCGGCGAGTCCCAGGCGGCGCACACGAAGAGCGTATGCTCCGCCGTATCTACGGCGCCGCCTGCGCAGTGATGACAATCAGGCTCCGACAGGATCCCCACCACTTCCCACAGGAATTTGGCAAAACAGCCATGACCCGTGAGAAGTTGGGTGAGGAAGTAGGTCGGAGCCCCCTGCGCGTGCTCCACCCACTGGCGGAGCACGGGACCGATGGCCCCCACGAGCACCCTACTCGCGGTGGGAGCCGCACATCTCAAGGCCCATTGCCGGAACAGATCGTCGCGAGCCTCCTGTCTCCAGCGATCGACCTGCTCCGGCAACGGGCGACCTCCTTCTTGTCGCACCAGGGCGCCCTCCTCGTAAACCCTCTTTAGGACCACCGCCTCGAGATCCCACGGGGGACTCTGTGCCAACAGGCACGCCGCCTCAAAAGACACGGTGCGGTACGCCCGTGCAGCCCTCTGCGCCGCGATCCGCTGCGGTCGTCGCAGCTGAACCACGTTCGCGGCGCTGAGGGCATCCGCCCAAATAGGCGCTCCATAGAGCGTCTTGGAGCGTACCACACCCTCATAAAGACTGATTAAGTTATTTGTCAAAATGTTAACTTTTTCATCAACGCATTCTGCTGCAACGAGAGGGGTCCAGTCAATGTTATCGGCATTCTCGCGCAGCCTGTTGAGCTGCATACGACCAAAATTGCGCTGCAAAAGGATTTTGGGTTTAGGTTTAGGAGGGCGGAGCTTATAGGATAGGTAGAGAAGGTCATGGTAAGAGAACTCACCCGCTGGATACTGTCCATGCTTAGCAACAAGATCAGCTGATGAGACTAGGATTAGGTCAAGGAGAGATGGGATACAGTTAGGAAAGTGATGCGTAGCGTTTAGAGGAAGGATAGATATATTGCAGGATGCAATGATATTGGAGAAGGATGAGGAGCGGGAATCATTCTTCAACAAGCAGGTATTGAAATCCCCCATGATAATGGTGTGCTGATATGATGGGATAAGACGTTCAAGAATACCTTCAAAGGAAGAAAAATAATTAATTTTGGAGGAGGGGCAATAGTACACACCGAGTAAGACCTTGCAGTGACATAGGTCGATTTCAATAAATATATGTTCACCCCCACTTGATGGTGGCGGCTGTGGTGAAAGATCTACAACGTTAAATGGTATATTGTTGCGCAAATAAATGGCCACACCACTACAAGCAGGGTGCGTGCGATCATTTCTGATGAGGTTGAAACCTGGTAAAGTGTATGGTATAGTGGGAATGCTAGGTTTGAGCCAGGATTCTGAAACCAGTATGGCATTAATAAACTTACTGTTAAATGTAGTCAGCATCTCCGTGAAGTGGCCTGGAATACTTTGTGCATTGATATGGACTACATTGAAATTCTTGGGTACATCAGAGAACTGGGTCTCAAGAGTATCAGCCAGAGACGGAACACTAACAAAGCTGTCATTCGAACTGGCTGAGACAAAACTCTCGTCATCGCTGCTGTAATTTATATTTAGTATAGACATTATAATTTGTTAAGAAATATAATATATATATACAAAATTATAATAATATACTTACTTAAATAAATATATATTTATATATAATAGTAAATATGTAATAGCAAATAGGTAGGTAATATGTAAATTTTTCCCAAAAGTTGCAATATGATACAATAATCCACCCGCCAGTTGTGTCCTTTTGTAATCTTATAAACTACAACATAAAGTGAAAATAAACAAAATAATAAAAGTAAAAGAAAAACTTAATCCCAGGTACATGGAAAATACAATACATTACAAATAGATGGTACAGTATAAAAACATTTTTCGACTAGGCAGCATGGTAGAAACCTTAGCCTATCTCTATGAACGAGTATTAAAACAACACTATGTCATGTCACTGTCAAACGGCACCCTCTGACAGTGTCAGTGTTAGTGTTATGCTTTGATTTGATAGAAAGAAATTGAAATTGTGAATAAAGTTAAAGTATGCAGGTACATAGTTTGTAAGAAAAAAAGATAGACAAAGTTAAATGAACAAAAGTTTAAAGAAAGTGAAAAAGTTTGTGATAGCTAGCTAGTCAAAATAGAGTAGGGTTGGCAGTAAGATACAAATGAAATTTGAAAAGTACCTGGGGGCATAATATTATAAATATGATAACGAACCATGACAGAGCAGCAAAGTATGAAGCGGAAAAGATGCTACTTCTTATGTTTAGCTGCGCGTTGAGGTCTGGAATTAGTGTTCGCAGCAACAGCAGTCTCGACAGAGCTCCCAGCCTGTTGCACACTGACGCCTAGTCGATCCAGCTCCCCCATGGATGCCACACGGTGTCGCTTACCTTCGGAGTCAACAATACAGACGTGACCCTGTTGCGTCCAGCACTTCGACACACCAAACCGCTCCCGCGCAGCCATAAATACAATGTGCCGGGTTTTAATTATAAACTCAGACAAAGTAATTCCGGAACCTTTCAATTTAGTTTTATTTTGCCAAATCTTATCGCGCACCGCCACATCTCTTAATTTCACCAAAATGGGTCTAGGTCCTTTACTCTCTGAAGTTTTCCCCATACGGTGGCAGCGGCAGATGTCACTGACTGTGAAATTCAAAATTCCCAGGCGGCCTGTGATAACACTCGCTACAGCTTGAGGTGCTTCTACTGCTGACTCATCAGAAACACCATGCACCAGCAGAATCTTTCGCCGACTCCGCATCTCAATCTTGTCCACCTCCCGGGTTAGGAACTCCAATTGTGAGCGGAAAGCAGATATTGTGCTCACTATAAAAGACTTGAAGTCCGAGAACTCAGATGCTAGGCTTGTTAGATCTGGTGTACTGCCCTTAGTATTCTTCTGCAACTCAGCTTCGAAGACTGCCATCCTCTGCTCAATCCCCGCCATGGTGGAAGTGAAGGAATCCATGTTTGTTGTGTTATATAGTGATAGGATTATAATTGAATGGAGACAACACTCACTGGTAGGTGTCTTACAATAACATTAAATAATATAAACTTAAAACTGAATAAATATTAAATGTATATTTTTAATTAATAAATTTTGAAGAGCTTATTAAAAACACTTCTATCTTTAACGACTACCCTCTTTTTTTTTCTCAACAGACGAGTTAGTACAGGAGACAACTCAGCGGCGCAGTTCCGTAGTACCACCGCTGGAATGCCGTCAGGGCCACTGGCTTTCCGCGTGTCGAGTGATCGCAGCACAGCCCGTACATCGCATTGCCTGAGTACAATGTCAAAAAAATCACACATCAAAGTTCTACGTATGCAACGAAAATGGAATTAAGTCAAAAAGATTTTAGAGCGATGATTTTTTATGATTTTAAAAGTTCTCTCTCCGCAAGACTATGCCGCTCGTCTTCAAAATGCTTTTGGGAGGGAAGCACCTTGTTTGAGCACCATGAGGCGATGGTTTGCTGAATTTCAGACAGGTCGAGTTTCTTTACATGACGAATTTCGTGAAGGGCGGCCTTCAACTGCTGAAAATAATGTGGCTACTATTAAGCGGTTAATTGAAGAAAACCCGCGGATTACCTATGAGACAATTCGAGGACTATTGGGGATTGGTATGAGTCAAATCCAAAAAAAATTACACGAAGAATTGAAAGTTCGGAAACTTTGTTGTCGTTGGATCCCTCATGAACTGACAGCGGAGCAGAAGCGGGCTGGCGTGGAATGGTGCTCACAGATGCTACAGAAGTACGACCACGGACATTATAATGCTGTTTATGACATTGTCACAGGAGACGAAACGTGGATTTATTGTTTTGAACCCGAAAAAAAAACAGCAATGTTGTGAATGGGTGTTTGAAAATGAGAACAAGCCAACAAAAGTGAGGCAGGCGAGAAACGTTAGTAAAAAAATGATCGCGTTTTTTTTCTCACGGGTCCCATATGTACAATTCCATTTGAAGATCAAAAGAATGTTAATGCCGAATGGTATTCTACCATTTGTTTACCCAGGGTGTTAGAAAAAGTTCGCGAAAGACGACCCAAAAGCCGCGTTCTCCTACATCATAACAACGCTTCTTCACACACGGCCAACAAAACAAAGTCATTTTTAGCTTCCGAAAAAGTACAACTCGTCTCACCCATCCTGCGCATAGCCCCGACCTAGCACCCTGTGATTTCTGTATTTTCCCCAAAATCAAAGATTTGATGAGAGGTTTCACTTTTACCAACTCTGAAGAGGCAGTGATAGCGTTCAATCAGCACATAGAAAACATGCCTTCAGATCTGTGGTCCTCCTGTTTTAAAAAAAGGTTCGATCGCATGGAAAAATATTTAAAATGTAAAGGGGAGTATTTTGAAAAGCAATAAACATAATATCTTGTTTTAACATGTTGTTTTTTTAAGTTACCCAAAACTTATAGTGTGACCTACGTAACTACACCTACACTAAATTTGTATTGCACAAAACTTTTAATAAGTCTGAGATAGTTTTCATTAGTATACACAGCTTATAAATTACTAATATACAATTTATTAAATGACTATTTACAGCTTAGCATAATTATAGCTACTAAATAAATAATAGATATGATTTACAGACATTTCGTGACAAACTGTCAGGTTGCTAGTATCGAACTCAGATCGAAACTATCATATTTTACAACGGAGGCAATCCAACTTCGACGTCGAGACGTTCTTGCTGTGGGCAGGAATTTGTAAGACTACCTTGTGGTTGTTTACCACTGGCAATCAGATAAATATAGATTACGCCGCAATTCTGGCTCGTGTTATTGTGGGTAAGTATGTGCAGGTACGTAGGTACTTACGTTTGAATAACCAATAATTTTCTGAAGCCAACGAGATTCTAGATTTGAAAGTACGTGGTATTTTAATTAGACTTGTTTTTTTATTGATTTGAATGGTAGCCGTTACGGGTATTTGACCTAAACCAAAATCCGACTGGTCTAACTACAGAGCCGATAATTGGTTGGAAAAAAGGCGTAGTGGATGATAATAGTTAATTTTGTAGGTAACTCTAGCTGAAAATTCATCTTTAATAGAGGCAGTTGATGTTTGTATGTAGTTCACGACCTTGTTTGATGACAATTGTCTTTTGTAACAAAGGAAACTCGCTTCCGTTACTATTGAGTTGCCAGTTTTATAGTTAGTTAATTTTAACTAGCTTTCAATAACCTTGTTTCCCGACACGAATCTACTATGACAGTTTGGCGTGGGTAATATTAAACCCACGCTAGACCAATTTGCGACTTATACTCGACGAAGTAAGTCGTATAATGCAATGATCGCAAGTTTAGAGGTCTTCTAATCTTCGGCTTGTGAAGTCAGTGGAGGCAATGGTCAGTTGGCTGAACGTTGTAGTCCAGCCAACTTCGTCCAGCGGTTTAAGTCCAGCCCGAGGCTATACCCGCCGGGCGCCACTGGAAATCCTTTGCATCACCAGAGACGCCCGACAACTTGGGCCGCGAAAATAAAAAATAAAACCCAAGACTATCATTTTTGCGATTCATATTGTAAAATTATTTGTAATAAGTACATATTATTTTCATAAAAAGATAGTACAATATTTGAATAGGTAATAGTCATAATTATTAGTCTGATCTGTACAAAAAAAACACTACTAAACCATTGCATGCTGTTTGAATTTTTTTTAGGACCTTCCTACTGACAACTGCAAACTCATAATTCACGCCCTAGACACAAAGGCAGGAGTGCCCAAAGTCCGCCGGCGCCCTGGGGATATCATAAGGAGAGCGTACCCGGGACGCCCAGCAAAAAAAGATAGATCAGTCATAAAAGTTCCTGGGGAAAGGTAAGTGACAATAGGCTCGCCAGCTTCAGTAACGTAAACTGGAGATGACACAAGCGAAAATAGACTTGGTGTTCCCCTTCGGGAAAACAGGCGTGGTTTGTATAGGTACGTATATATATACGTACTGTGCATTCCAGTAGAATCTTCCATCTGTGATAAACGTGCGTATATTACACATTTTTTGGGGGCCAATTGTCGCTCGCGTCCGTAGGCTTTACCCTCGAATCCCTACACGTGGTCCCCGGGTGGTGTTAAAGAGCGACACTCTTTCCGGTGGTAGGCTTCGGCCGTGGCTGGTCACCACCCTCTGGGTTGAAGTCAGAGTGCCAAGCGTTCGCGCGTTCCACCCTGTGAACCCTGAGTAGCCCTCTAAGAGTGGGTCTATGTAGTTGCACCCTCTGGTGTACCGTAAACGTGCCTTACAGTATTGCCGCACGCTGTGCTTAGTTTGGAGGGCAGCGGGATCCGGAGAAACGGTTTTCCGCTGGCCGCCCGCCTATAGTTGGGAGCCCATTTGCGAATTGCCTGTTGAGAGGCCTCAACTGGCAATTCTGGTGGGGTCCGGGCGTCCCCGCGGTCTCCAAGCTAGGTTTCCTCACCGTGCGGCAATGCTGTAACTTTCGTTGGGGTCCGGTTGGTGCCTCACATAACTGCCACTCTATGCCTATTTCCTTTCTTGACCTCGAAAAAATAATGCAGAAACAATATAAGAAAATGAGGTTTCAGCAGCGGATGCACGGCCTCTCACTGAAAGTGCACCTCACTAACATTCGAGGATTGCACTCCAATCTCGTCCCAGTCCACCATCACCTTGAGGCTGCAAGACCGCATCTGCTCTTGCTTACGGAGACGCAAATCTCAACCCCTGCTGATACTTCCTACCTAAACTACCCAGGCTACACCCTGGAGCACAACTTCCGTTCAAAAGCAGGGGTTTGTTTCTATGTGCGTGATGACATCTGCGCTAAGCGTCTCCGTAACTTGGAAGATCCCTCATCTTCTTCAATCTGGGTGCTTGTAGACACCGGCATCGAAAAAATTGTTTATGTGGGTGTCTACAGATCGCACAGCGGAGATCAGGAGACAACTAGGCTATTTGACCATCTGAGTGAGGCCGCCGATGTGGCTCAACAGAGGTATCCGACCGCACAAATTGTTTTTCTGGGGGACTTTAATGCCCACCACGAGCAGTGGCTGTTCCCTTACCAGAAAACAGACCATGTTGGTAGAGAGGCCTACAAGTTTGCCTTGTCTATGAACCTTTCCCAGCTGGTTGACCAAGCAACTTGAATACCTGACATTGAGAGCCACACGGCCAATTGTCTGGACCTTCTGCTGACGACTGAACCGGACCGATATCAAGTGTCAGTTTCAGCCCCCCTTGGCAGTTCTGACAACTGTCTGGTTAAGTCCATACTTTTGTGTCCCCCACCTGACCGCAGCCCTAGAGGCACTAGGCGGGTGTGGCGATACAAGTCAGCAGATTGGGATGAGATGCGTCATTTCCTTGCATCTTACCCATGGCTGGCAGTCTGCTTTTCGTCTGGCGATCCGTCGAGCTGCGCGTCTGCTGTTGCCGGGGTTATCGGTCGGGCGATGGAATACTTTATTCCGTTTTCTGACCGGCCATCTGGCATCAGAGCTCAGCCCTGGTTTGGCTCTGACTGTTTGAAAGCTGAGGCAGACAAACAGTCAGCTTTATGAAGCTTGGGTTGATGCCAGAAATCGAAAATCTCCGGACACGCATAAAAAGAAGAAAGCCTTTAACAAGGTAGCCAAGTCCTGCAAAAGGGTCCTGATGAAGGCACGCTTCAATCACGTTGGCCGCGGCTAGATGCTGGTACTAAAACACCACCTCAGTTACCTCCTAGTGATTGCAAAATACCAGAAATCCGCATTCATCAAAAGGAGGTTCTCAAAATACTACGCACTCGAAATGTGAATAAAGCCAGTGGTCCCGACGGTATTCCTGCCATTGTTCTGAGGAACTGCGCAGCCGAGTTGTCTCCTGTCTTGACACGCCTGTTCCGTATGTCTTTTCGGGCTGGTAAAGTTCCGAAAGCTTGGAAGGTAGCTAACGTACAGCCAGTACCGAAAAAGGGTAGTCGTGCAGACCCTGTCAACTACCGCCCAATTACAATCACCTCCATTCTCTGCAAGGTGATGGAGCGTGTAATAAACAAACGTTTACTGGCATACCTCGAATATAATGACCTCCTAAGTGATCGGCAATACGGGTTTCGCCAACGCCGCTCTACTGGAGATCTTCTAGTGTATGCCACGCACATCTGGGGTGAGGCTCTAGAAAGATATGGTGAGGCACTTGCTGTGTCACTTGACATTTCAAAGGCTTTCGACAGGGTCTGGCACGAAGCCCTTATAACCAAGCTTCCTGCTTACGGAGTTCCGGCTAGTCTTTGCGCTTGGATTTCAGATTTCCTGAGGGAACGATCTATTCGAGTGGTTGTTGACGGCTGCTCGTCTGATCTATTAGCAATTAACGCTGGGGTACCTCAGGGATCTGTTCTCTCGGCAACGTTATTCCTGCTACATATAAACGACCTGCTCAGACCCGGTATGTTTGGGTATGCGCAGCATGGTTGCAGAGAGATATTTCTCCAGCGCAAAGGCCAAAAAACCGGAAATCGACGATCGTAGAGTGGCAATGGTTGAACGCACTAACTTGACCCTTCAGGCAGTGTCTGACTGGGGCGATGCTAACCTTGTCACATTCAACACTACGAAAACCCAGGCATGGCTTTTCTCCGCTAAAAAGAGGCCGTTCACCAAGGTTCCTACTTTCCGGGATGTCCTTGTACCTGTGACTCAGCATCTTCAGCTCCTTGGTGTGGACTTATCATCCAACCTGAACTTTGGAAGCTACATAGAATCCAGGGCTAAAACAGCTTCAAAAAAACCAGGCATCCTCTCTAAGGTTCGTAAATATTTTACCTCGAGTCAACTACTTAGTCTTTACTCAGCACAGGTACGCTCCTGCATGGAGTACTGCTCGCACCTTTGGGATGGATCCGCCCGCTACCAGCTTGAGGCCCTGGAAGCTATTGACCGACGCGCCAGAAAACTTATAAGCGATGAGGCGCTCACAAGCAACCGACTTCAGAGCCTCAACCATCGCCGTCTGGTTGCGAGTCTGTGTGTCTTCTACAGGTTACATTTCGGAGAGTGTGCGCAGGAATTGCATGAATTAATTCCACCAGCACCATTCCATCATCGGACATCAAGGCGTGGTCTGAGATCCCATCCGTATGTGGTCGATATTCCACCTCTTCGTACCACTCGATTCACATCTTCTTTCATCATGTGAACCGCTAAGGAATGGAATTCCCTTCCAGCGTCATTATTCCCCGATACATATAATCTTGGGATTTTCAAGGCAAGAGTAAATAGGCATTATTTGAGTTTGAGGTAAGATTGTGGTCAAACGCACTCAAATTTAGTCATAAAAAACAAACGAGTACAGAGGGTTCATGTCAAGTTCACGTGAATCCCGAATCGTTTGGTGAAATCGAACGCCCCGTTGCTATTCGGCTACAAATGTTTTGATTATTATCTTTAGGATAAAATAGTTTAGCTCAGATATGTCTATTTTAGTCACTGTGTGTTTAGGTAACATAAGTATTTCTTTGTTAACACATTGACGTGTCGTGTATCTTATCCCTGAATGACATTGAGTAACACGATAGGGGCGTCATGCTCTAGAAACCTTTTTGAAAAAGCAAAGGACTTTACAGTCATACTTGACAATGCTGTAAACCTATTGTTCTGTTTTTTTCCTTTACTAGCGTACGCCCGCAGCTTCACCCGCTTGACAATTTATATACACAAAAACCTTTCTCATGAATCCATTGGTAACAACCGCATCAAATTTATTCATTACAAAGCACTCTATCCATTTGTGAAAACAGCATGAAAATCGGTGCAATAGTTTTTGAGTTTTTCGCGAACATACGCGGTGGAGGACTTAGTTTTATAATATGTAGGGATTATGATCATACCATCCGTAAGATAATACCAATTAATATAGTTTTTCGATATAATTGGGGCCTTTTCGTCACGCTTCTTTTCACCTAACACATGATAACACATCCTTCACTTTGTCACTCGTCTTTACTTTATAGCATCGGATTCAGTGTTCTAAATTAGTGAACGAGTAATTAGGAGGTTCGGCGCCTAGATTTGTTGTACTAAATCGTGTCCTAAATATCGCATCCTAAATTTACGATAGTGTAATATGCTTTTTAGATAACCTCGTTAGTTAAGTAGTTACAGACCCCATTGTTTTTTGGTTTATTGGATTTATCTGGTAAACGGTGAATTCTATCCAAAAATATTTATTAAATATTGTCAAATCTTCGAATTTTTTTCTGGGCTCCGTATAGGGCCATACTTACCGCATGAGCCCCGGGGACAGTCTCCAGCAGGAAGCGTTTTGTGCCTTTAGGTTGGGCATCAGTCGCGAAAGCGCGACCGATCACTCCTAAGATGCCTAGAAGACCATTACTTTTCATTTTTTTTTATTTTTGGTTCGCCAAATTGACGCCGCCCGCCTGGTGGTAAGTCGTGACGACGTCTAGCGATTGTGGGCCACTCTCACAGCACACAATACTATAGAGAGTGGCCCTCAACTTGACGACCTACTGATGTGCCTCTTCACGCTCCGCTTAAAGAACCCAGGATTATATGTGGGAGGAAACACGTGCACAGGCAGGGCGTTCCAGGCCACTATTCGTTCTAACTTTACGTGTCTATGTTACATACATCACAATAATCGTCATTGAGAAAATTCACTCTAATAAAATAAGGAATCCACTCAAATCAATCGAAGTGTGCAACGGAGCCACATAATTTCAGCCTTTTAAGTCCAAATAAAAATGATAAGTTAGCTTGTTAACGAACAGAATTGAGAATACAGACATAAATATAAACAAGACCTATTTTAAACAAAGGTTACGCTAGTTTATACCAAATTTCAGTTTATCTTCAATCGGATCGTTATACAAACATGTTTATGATGTACATAATGATATTATTTATAAACTTTTTATTAGTCATGAACAATGAGTATTTCAGGTCTAGTTGCGTATGAAACAATATCGTAAGACAATATACCTTGCAATTACTGCTGGATTTTTTCAAACCGAGTAATAATCCCCAATAATTCCCACCCACTTCCTTCCGATCCCGAACAAGGCGTGCCGGGCAGAGATGCCAGTCCCACACAGTGGATAGCATGTTCGCGAGAACCGAACGTTTTAATCGTTCGTTTCTCTGCCGAACGATAGTGGCCTGGAACGCCCTGCCTGTGCACGTGTTTCCTCCCACATATAATCCTGGGTTCTTTAAGCGGAGCGTGAAGAGGCACATCAGTAGGTCGTCAAGTTGAGGGCCACTCTCTATAGTATTGTGCTGTGAGAGTAGCCCACAATCGCTAGACGTCGTCACGACTTACCACCAGGCGGGCGGCGTCGATTTGGCGAACCCAATATAAAAAAAATAAAAATAATAATAGTATGTTGGTATATAGGGTCGAATGATTTTCTATTGTACTTGCATATGATGTCCGGTAATGGCAATAGGCTTGCCACCTATTATGGGGGACCAACAACACTACTGAAAAAATGTGAAAAAATGTCTTGGACTCGTAGATGCAATGTTATAGTAATAGCTTATTCTTTACAAGGGGCTCGCGTGAGGTGGCGCATTTCTGGCAAAAAAGTGACAAAATATGATCAAAAATCAAAGTTATAACCAACTGATCGTCGCAGTCCTACCCGTGTGTAATAGTTTTCTCGTTCCCGGTTCCTCCGGTAAACACATAACCGGGATTAAAAGTAGCCTATGTTACTCAGAGATAATGTAGCTACATATCAGTCAAATAATTTTCAAAATCGGATCATTAGTTACGGAGCCTATTCGCTTCAAAAAACATACAATAAATTTTTTTTTTAAAAGAAACTATTTATAATATTAGTATAATGGTACAGATAATTATTTATTTAACGTTGTTCCTCACGGACTTTTGTTATTGGGTAGTTTGAAGACGAGGAACGAGCAATAAACCTACTTGGTTGCTCTTTTTTAGCAAAACTAGAAAAATGTTGAACATTACTAAATAAACGTGAAACTCAATAAGGTACTTCTTGAAGCAAGCATTCACAGTATTTACACACCTAATTAAATAAGTTATTAGACGTTGATAGGCATAACATTATAGTTTTCAGTATATAAGAAAGCCACTGGCCAAACTAATTTGTTGACAGAAATATGTGTACATTGATACGAAATATTTGTGGGTGTCGCCGAATATAAACGCGATAAAATACGACATGATTCATAATAAAAATGTAGAACAATGTTGTTGTTGAATATTTTAAGGAAAAGTCAAAAATAGCTCGTTATAAGGGTAGTTGTGGGGCCCCAAGAGAGTCTCCGGTGTGCAATGTACCCTCAATTTCAGTAGTATGCATACACTGAAAATCTTTATTCATAAGTCTCATGACGACACATAATATAAGCGTCATTACGAATGATATGCTACATTTACTGCCCGATTTGTACAGCAACAGGTAGAGCCTGTGAGTATAGGTCGGTAATATCTTGATTGCCTGCGAGTTCTGCAAACCTACTTGATATTAATAAAAAAAATTTACTTTTGAAAATTTTATTTTAGCACTTTTTTGGCGTAATAATGGATGGAGTGCGTGATAGGGGAAGAGTGTGACTTAAGAGAGGGCGTGTGACAGGGATGTGTGGACGAGAAAAACAAGTTGCAGTAACCTCAAATAATTTACTTCTTCTAGGCTTGGTCCATGCCTGCATGGTCGTAGTGCCCTTGCCCTCGTATTATCCTTTTTTGTTGTTGGGTTGATGCTCCTAACTACATCACTACTGCTAATAGTGTTAACCAGGGTTTATTCCGTGTTTGGGGGGGTCTGGGGGACATAATTGAAAATGAATTTTCTGAATTACACGTATTACATGCATAACACGTGATGTAGTCTAGCATCTTACTGAATATTTTGTGTGTCGTATACTATGAATGTAGTTATACTGATGATTGAAAAAGAGTAGTGTCCTGGAGTTTTTATTGTCAGGTTCTTTTCTCTTCTGCTCCACCCGTTGCTTTGCGAATCTGGCTTTAAATGGAAATTCTGAGTTTGAGTCTACTAAGTAACCCTAAAAACAGAATATAATTTCAACAAACAGTTTTTTTGCTGTTTTTGTACGGAACACTTGCACTTGGCCCGTTTTTAATATTCCTGATGAACACCGAGTGGTGGTACCAATGACTTTATTTTTCTCGCTAACTCTCTGTCCAACCATGTAGGTCACCACATTCTCACCTACAAAATTATTTTTATTTTTTTTTACTATTTACAACTACTTCAAAGTCACTTTATAACAAAAACATATTGAAATACAAATACCTTGCCCTAGAAACAGTTTTAATATAGGTACTGAAATACATTCGCATTATTAATTCGCACAGATATACATCCGTTTAATAAATATGAGGTGAAAATATAATTGAGACTTTTATTACCGTTATATTAATTTAATTTTTTCTCTACCTAGGTTATAGACAAAATTCTTGACAGCGTCTGAGAAGTAATAACCATAGTAAAATCAAAACAGGTCTATTTATTGTCATACCGATGCGTCTTGTCCTCGACATTTATTATTTGAACATTTTTCTTGTTCCCAATTCCGATGGGACCTAATTTATGGGATTAAAAGTAGTCTAATATCTGCCGTAGTATTTACAAAAAAAACTGTATTTGTTTTATTGATGCGAGACTTTTGACTTGGAGCAATGTTTTGAATCACATTGTAATTGGATCGATTCATGACTTTAAAATAATAGTAATTTTGATCACCTTAAGTCTTATAATAATATGCTTATAGTCGCCATATCTGTGTTTGCGAATTAAACGTATTTTATTTATTTCTTTCTTCATCTTTCAGATAGACTCAAAGCGTGTATCGAATAAATGTTGTCTTGCTAAAATTTCTTTATGGATGGAATTATTAAATGGTGATACATAATTGGAAGCAATGAACGTGTTACATCGATGGTTTGATCTGAAATACAGCTGATACGAATCTGGCGCATTAAAATAACTTATGTACAACTAACACTCGGTACAAATTCGCTACATTCCTCGTTCCACAAGTTGTTAATTTTACAGGCAATTTGTGTTTTAAATATACACAGACGAGATGCGTAGGTACTTAATAATAAAAAAATATCTATTTTGGATAGACAACTCATACCTCTGGAACTTGGCAATATAACAAGGACAGAAATGAATATTATTATGTAATGTCACAAGTGTTTGTTCGTGCAATTTTTGAGATTCATTCATATACTTCAAATCTCAAGGTTTTATTAATTTCATGAGCCTTGATGTTTATTAATTATATGGTCGATGTCGCCGTCCCGCATGACGAGAATCTCGTTAAGGCAGAGAAGGACAAACTTTCTAAGTATCTTGATCTGACTTTCGAGATAACCGCCATGTGGTACGTAGACTCGACGATCATTGTCCCGATAATCATTTCGGCAATCGGACTAATAGCCAAGAGTCTCGATCAACATCTCAAGAGACTCTCGCTAGACTGTTGGATCAAGGGTCAGATACAGAAGGCTGTCATCCTCGACACGGCACGCATCGTTAGAAGGTTTCTCAGCCTGTGACCTCTACCGCTGGTAGTTTGGGCCCTGCTCCGCTGCTGGTGGGTCACTATGTTTTATATTTTTAAATATGTTTGTATTCTTTTATAGATTTATTCAAAAATGTTAATAATATGCTTTAAGAACGAATAAACGAAAATACAACAACGTAGGCATAAACATCTACCAAGTTTGGGGTCATATCAATAACGACGCGTAGGTTTTTCTAAAAATAAAAAAGACATTTTATTTATTTCTCTAACATTTTATAGTCGGCACATTCCGTATTTTAGTGGTACTTAGAAAGTACATCTATTCTATATATATCTACTATTATAAAGAGGAAAGATTTGTATGTTTGTAATGAATAAACTCAAAAACTACTGTGCCGATTTCAAAAATTCTTTCACCATTGGGAAGCTACATTCACCCTGAGTAACATAGGCTACTTTTTATCCCGGTAATGTGTTCCTATGGGAACCGGGAACGAGTAAACTAAATCACGCGGGCGGAGCTGCGGCGATCAGATAGTTTAAAATATAATCGTAAAAGTGTTTTAGTACTTTGAAAGACAGTTTATTATTATAACAATATAAATTTATTGTACTTTTATGTGTAATGTATGTATTTTAAAACAATTGTCGAGAAGGAGAAATATCTTGGAATCTATATATTTAATACGACAATTTGTCTGTCCGTCTGTCCGTCCGTCGCGTTTTTCAATTTACATAATTTTTTTTTTTGAATATTTTATATATATGTATGTATATATTTTTTTTTTATATTTTTTTATATTTTATATATATATATATATATCGAGACCGTAGAGCGAAAAGTCACTATGTCGAAATACGTTGTTTATAGTTATAAGCGTTTAAAGTTTTTAAAAATATAAATCGTCATAGCTTTTGTGTACCTTTATTCATCTTTACGTTTGTAGTCTTCATTTAAAGGAAATAAATTTCAACTTGCATTGGGAGAAAATTAATAAACAAAAAACGTTGGATAGTATAGGAAAACAAGAAAAACTAAATTGATTAATTGTTCCCTGTGAAATCTTTTATCTAGATAAGAGTTAGTAAATTGTCGACTGGAGTTAGTGATTTTTCGATTAGTTTGAATTGAATTTATAAGATAATAACAAGAGTTAAGTAAAGTGGAATTAACCATAAGATGTGCTACAAATGTAATGTGAATACTACCTAGATAAATTATAAGGCTTATTCTGTGTTGAATGTTGTTTTAAATACGAATACGAAGAAATGAAACTATGATAGTACAATCAGTCAACGTTTATTAAATGAAATATTACAAAAAATATTGGAAATATCAAAAAGAAATACTTAATCATGCAATACAATAGAAAAAATGTTACTCAAAGAATAAAATACGAAAAAAAATCATTCCAGCCCTTCCTCTTCCTCTCCTTGTTCTGTTACGTCAGGATCTAAATTTCTATCAATTACTTCTTTACTTGTGGGTAAAGATTTATACCATAAATGAAGCTCTTGTGGGATTATCCCCTTAGTACAAAGATTAATGAGGTCTTTCTTTTTTGCCTCTGAAATTGGTACTGGCGACGAGTAGGCTTTTGGTATTATATATTTTTTTAAATCCTTTTCTAGATCTTCTGCCCCTGGGTTTTCACTTTGTACTTCTTATCTTTTCCTCTTTCTAGTCATAAGTGTAGTTTTTATCTGACATTCAAATAAAGCAAATTCTAAATACGGACCATCATGTGCATATCTAAATTTTACTAAACCCGGGCATTTTCTTTCAAATCGAAGACACTTTATTTTTAGCCACTTAATTTTGTTGCCTTCCTTATCTATACATGTATTTTTAACAAATTTTTCATTAAGAGCTCTCACGTCAATCATTTCGCTGTAATTTAATTCCTTAACAATATAAGGTGGAGCAGCTTCTCTGTGCCTTTTGGAGCGAGAACGTTCCATGATAGACTTCCAGTCATTCATTGAATATACCGACGTATGCCTTGCCTGTCTTTCTATTGCACTATGCATGGAATCGACTTCCATGTGAGAGTGACCACTCTCCAAATATTTTTGCTCGATAACTTCCAGATGCACATCCGATCTTTGTATTAAATGCGTTAAAAATGCCGTAATAAATTGGTTTCTATTTTGCCCGGCGCATGTGTCACTGTACATGGTAACTTCCTTGATATTCGATGGTATCTGACTGAACCACCAGTTCATTGCACTGGCGATTTCTAGACTACCCCTTTTACCATTGATTTCATTCCAAGTTATACAGAATGCTTCATGCGGTGGTTTGGAGGTATAAATAGTGTAATTTTGGACATTTAGTTTCCTCGTATAATATAAAATGCCAACACCACTGACTGGTATATGCAGGGTAGACTGCATATCAGCCGTAACAACTAGGTAATTTTCATCAATAATAGATCGCTGTTTGTCCAATTCTTTGGCTTGTTGAGCTGCATTCTTTCTTGTGACGTGTAAGTCATACTCTTCCCTCAGATGTTCTGGGCGTCCTGCACTATCATAACGAGTACATGTCATGCATAAATCTTTTTTTGGGGTGAAAAATGACAAATTAAATTTGGATCCAAAAATTCCTTTATAAACATAAAATGAACATGGTGTTTCATTAGTAGCTGTAAGTTGATCTTTATATAGTTCGTACATTTTGGCGATTGAAAGTTTAGTATCCAGATATTGTCTTTTTGATTTTTTCCTGCAGTAGTGAGATTCGAGTCGAGGGAAAGAGTTTATGTGATCAATGATTTTTTGTTCAGATTCTGCACATGTTTTGTTAATCGGAACTCGAGAACCACGCCCATCTTTCCCTGCATAGTTGCCGAATTCATTTTTGTATCGCATGGCTTCGTTTACCGGCCCATTTGAAATACATAACGTTTTCAGAAAAAAATCTTTACAGACTCGCACTGCGGAATCATTTTTATTAAAATGATATATATAGCTGATAGACCGGCTTTTTCTAGTAGCAATTTTCTTTGTTTTTAAAGACTGGGCTTGCACTTTCTCTATTAAAAACTGTTTTTGTGCTTTGTAATCCGCTATTTTCCAGTAAGTTTCACATATGTTTCTCGTCTGTAAAATGGTTTTGACACTGATACCGACATTTAATATAACATTTTACGGGCTTAGGTCTCTTTGCAGGCATGAGATTGCCCTTTTTACCCAGATAAGGCAAACCGCTTTGTTTATTAGATTTTGCGATGTTTTTTTTCCACTTGCTGGGATCGCTTTTCTTCCAACGTGTAGGTTCAACAGCATTACTCGTATTAGCGATAGAACAACCCGCTATAGCTACAATAGTTGGCTGTTCAGTTGATGTTTGAGTATCTACAGCAGTATTATGTGAACAATTTAAATTGGATGATGATAAATGTTCTTGTGGCAAATGACCTCCAGCTTTGATGTAATTGTTGACGTTAATATCATTAGAATATTCCTTTGAATGCCCCTGATTGTTTTCTGTCGTAGACTGATATTCAGAAACGTTACTTTTTGCTGGGCTTTTTCTTTTTAAACTTAAAAATTGTTGACTATCGCTATCGCTAGAAGAAACAATCACTCGACCTTTCTTTTTTTTACGACAATTTTCATCACTACCCGGGATCCATGAGACGCTTGAATCTGAGAAATCTCGAATAGGAGAAGAAGAACTCAATTTTTCGATACCACTAATCTCAGAATATGGACTTTCACGGAACGTTTCTTCTGCTACCACGTTGTCAGCGACGTCAACATCATGATAAGTTTCAGGTAACAATGGAGCAGAGTGAGGTGGATTAATAATTGGTATAATATCATTTTTTGGGCTAAACACAGACGGTGGAGCAGACTCATATAAATCAACTTTATTTTGACATAGGTCGGAGGCCAGTATTTTTGCTTCATCGAATAGCGCAGTTTCCTGAAATAAATTAGAGAACCTTAGGCAAAATGACTAGGTACTAAATAGTAAAAGAGACGCAGTTAGTTAAGACACTAAAAGGACGCAATCATTATAGAAAGCTTAAACATGGACACAATGCAATGCAAGAACTTTAAAAGTGCAAAATAAATGTTTGGTAAAATTATGTTAATTTCGCCATTTAATTTTATCCTCAGTTTTAAGCCGTGCGTTCATGTGAATCAAACAAAAATGCAATTTATCAAAATGTAAGTAGTTAGCTATGAAGCTTTGAATCTTAATAATCAAGAAGGAAGTAAACAGTAGCTATTCTGAAGACCCCTAAATTGCCATTTTGAAGACACTTAATTTCGTATATAATTTACATAGGTATTAAAGTCATTTAAACAAATCGATGAGTAGGTATGCATTTTGTAATATAAAAGAAAAGTTGTAATTTATTCAGAATTATGATCTTTAAACAAGTCGGTAAATGAAAAGATTAAACATTTATTTAGTTTATTCATTGATTAAGTTAAAGTGCTATCTATATCAGTGCTATAAAAATAAGTATCTAGGTAGGTAGATCCGTAAGGCGGGGCGGCCGGTGGACTCACCGTCCGGATACCGGCCGATCGTGTTGCTCGACGAGGTGTGTAAGCTCTTTGAGCGAATTATCGCGGAACGCCTCGTCGAGCATCTCACGAGTGTGGGGCCAGACCTGGCGGATAACCAGTTCGGTTTCCGTCGGGGACGCTCCACCGTGAGCGCGATCATGCGCGTGAAGAGCCTGACGGAGGAAGCAGTCTCGCAGGGCAAGGTGGTGGTGGCGGTGTCTCTTGACATCGCCAACGCGTTCAACACCTTGCACCTACTTAATGTTTAACGATAATAAACGGTATATTCGTGCTAATGAAAGTAAGCGAAAAGGTAAGTACCTACTATTAAAATCAAGCATAAACCAAGCACCAAAAAAACACCCAAATAATAAGTAGGTAATTACACTCTTTAAAAACCTCGTGAAGTCGTCGTCGTCTAGATTCCTATAAAACAATAATTATTAATAATAGTTTCTAAATGCACATTATACTTAAATTGTTACCTATCTCCTTTATATCACTAAGACTCGGTCAGTCCAGAGAATCTAGACCAGATCATTCGGTATTTATTTACGAAAATAATTAAAAATAACATAAATTTTACGTACCTCTATTACAGTTTTTTCATTTCGATTCAATAAATCAATTATAAACTTAGCTCGACTCATTTCTATACAATTAGGTAGGTATAACCTATTATTCACGTTAATGTTTACAACACGTCAGTCCGCCGACGCGCGATTGCCTCGAATGAAACTCACCAAACTACTGTGCTCTTCACTCCGGCCGCTTAAAAATCACTAAGTCGCGAGTGAAACATACTTACAGTGGAACGATACGGGTCGCAGTTGTTGGAATAATAATGAAATCTTTTTAATTATTATTCGCAATAAATGTATTGTACCAATCATAATAGAAAAAATATCACTAAAAAGGTTTAATGATTTTTTTCGTTGGTGTAATGTTGCAAGTTGTTAAAAAGTAATGTGTGAATAGTTACTAAATAGACTTAGTTAATTTTCGCTTACGTATGTTGTATCAAACAAGAGGTTTCAAAATTAACTAATTCAATTTAGTGATTTTAAGACTACTTATAAGATTAGTTGTGCATCAATACTTCATGAGAAAAACTAATTAAGTCGTTTTAACTTCCAATTCCATAGTGTTTGATTATATTGAACAATAATTAACTAAATTAGTGAATTCTCTCATTGTAAACCAGGTTCCAAAGGGTTGACTTAATTATTTTTCACATTTTATAAAACAAGAACTAAGGCAGCTTCTAAAATGATGATTAGACAGATATTAGAGAAAAAAGATGTGATTTTAATGACATTTATAACTTATTTTGGCCATAACTCGACTTGGTGACTTTTCGCTCTACGGGGACGATATATATATTTTTTTGTTTCTTTATTTGTATTTATGTTTAATTTAGTAGGTACTTAAGTGACTTAGGTAGGTACTAAGTACTTTTTTTGCCATAGGCCTAGTAGAAATTGGGGCCAAAATTAAGTGGTCCAAAGTATGTACCTATTCAAAGGAGTCTTTGAATAGGTACAGACTTTGGACCACTTAATTCATACATTCAGACATCTCGTTACGAGTGTAACGAGATGTTTGTATGACAACCGGGAATGGGAATGACGGCTTAACGTGATCTGATTTGTTTCGACCCGGGAATTGAACCTGGGACCTCAGAGACGGCAATCGCATACACATAGCGTCTAGGTCGTCAAGTTGAGGGCCACTCTCTATACTATATAGCACTGTGATTACGACGAAGTAGTCACGATTTACCATCAGGCACTGCGTCACTAAAAATCCTTAGCATATCGCCGTCTCGAAAGGTTCCTAGAATGCTGGAAATGCTTCCTAGTTCAAAGGCAACGCTGATTCTGTCATAACTCATTGTAGTATATACCTATCTGAAAAAAGAAACTGATTCATAGTGAGAGAGAATAACTATGTTATAACATTAAAATAATGGGAGCACTGGTGTGTTCTAAAATACGTCACCGAATAAAAAAATCGGGACCACCCACTTCGTCACATGACGAGATCGATGATGTTAAGATCATTGCACATTTGCCCGACGCAGTCGTAGCGATTTGGCCGCGTTTCAACAAAATACTAAGACTTATTCATTGATTATGTTATCATAGAAATTAATGCTTTGTTTATTTATTCGAGACCATTACAGGACAGGTCATATTTATCAGTAAAGATTATATTTTGGCTGATAGCCCACATCGAGCAATTCCCTGGATTAACCCTTGATTTCAATTCATAAATACGAGTATGTCATGTTTGAAACTCGACTGCATACATATAGGTAGTTCTGCTGTATGATTTTATACGCCAACCGTAGTGAGCGGAACTTGAAATTACCTTGACTTTTCAGGGTTTGTTGAGTTGGCTTAATAATTATTGCCTTGGCATCAAAGACTTTTCCGTAAAGTAAACTGGGTGCACGGAATCGTTTATTGGTTTTTTGGTAAACTCAATAAACAATTCCCCTTGTTTGATATACTTATGGATAATTCGTGTTTACATACATTTTATTATTTCCACGCCAATGTCTGGAGGGGTAGGCAGAGGCATACTATTCGCCCATTTTCGCCAGTTAGTTTGCCAATCCCACGTGTCAAAACTATTGCCACTAACTGGACATATTGTATGTTTACCAGAACCTCGTCTGTTAATAGACTGGTGCACCACCATATACCTCATATCTTTTACTTACTTCTAATAAGGGCACTTTTCCTGTCATGCCATTTCGCCAGCGTGTGGAATTCGCCCGCAGTGCGTGCGATGTCAACGTCAAATCAGTTCGCGACTAGCCCCGTTGTCAAAGCAACCGACTGCGGGCAGCCCGCGCGACATGAAACGCCTTTCATTATTGTATGTAATTTGACACTGACATCGACCCGCATTGCGGGCGAGGTCAGCACGCTAGTGGAAAACCGCTTGACAACAAAAGCGCTCTAAGTACTCTAGTGTGTATACCCTCTTACGTTATGTGAAGGTCATTTTGGAATACAAATGAGCAATAACATTCATAAATGCCGCGCCCGCCGCCGCCGCGCCCGCCGCTCGCCAAACAACGGAAAACAACATACTATTTTTGTATCGGAGCGTTTTGCTGCGAAAACAGGTGTTCTCGTGGGCTTTTGTGTATGTTAAAATGTACGTGTACATTGTTAAACGACATTATCGGATCTGATTCATCACTACATATTATAAAACAAAGTCGCGCTTTCTGTGTGTTTGCACAGGGCTTTAGAACTACGCAACGGATTTTGATGAGGTTTTCACCAATGGAGAAACTGCGGGTGTCGGAGAGAATCGCCGTTTGTTTGTCTCCTTAAAAAACTTGGGAACGGTGGACCGATTTGGCTAATTTTGGTCATGAATATTTGCAAAACTTCAGGAAAGGGTGGTACATAGATCGCCGGGATAGCTAGTTAGATATAAAGTTGAAGAGTTTGTTTGGTTAAAAGCGCTCAAGGACTACTGCTTCTAATTGAAAAATTGTTTTGTGCTGAATATTCCAGTTATCGAAGTCTAGAGGCGGAGCAGTAATACAAAATATTGCAAAATGGGGTAGGTGTGCGAACGAAGTAGCGGTGACGCCCGCCAGTGATTAGAAGTAGTATTTATTTTTAAAGAAGAAGAAGAAAGAAATTATTCAACGAATTTACATAGAAGGAACACATAAAAAATAAAAATACATAATATAAAAACAGAAATTAAACTAAAGGTAGAAAAAGTAAAATGTGGAATAAATGGCCGTGTGATGAATTTAGGATGATTTAAACTTTTTTTTATGTCATTCGATGTACACACTCGTGGGTATTGTAATTTAATAGTCACGTTTCTCCAGTCGTTTTATAGAACCGACATAAACTTCTGAATTTCTTTTTTCAGAAAGTACTAGTGCGAACGACTGGAATTTCTTTGATTCTACTTAAACTTAGTTTATATTCAATGTTTTTTTTATTTTATTTATTTACACCTCATGCACAGTAACAGTACATAGGCGGACTTAATGCCATAGGCATTGTCTAACAGTCAACCATAGGGTGATGCAGAGAGAACTAGTAGTAGGTGCTAAGAGGTTATGAAAGTTATGATGACATTAGAGAAACAGGTTCGACCGGGGTAATAATTCATAATGATAATCAATAAACTTAAATACTAATAACTACATACATAGCTAATACTAACAAACATATACATATACACAAATATACATACATACACATATACATATTATTAATTAAATATTAAGTGTCTAAGGAATACCTGCACATTATGTCTGTATACTATACATAAACTAATAAAACACAACTATGAGCTATGACTGCATTAAGTATAGGATAGGAAAGACAAGATCAGAACTGACTCTGTTTATGAGTCGCAATATAGTTCATATACCTTCTTCCTGAAAACAAAGCGGCTGGTTGACATCCTAATTTCCAACGGAAGCACATTCCAGAGAAGAATAGACTGTACGTAGAATGAAAAGTGGACAAGGCTAGAAATGTGAGAAGGACAATGTAAAAGAAGATTGTTTGAAGAGCGCAAGTTTTTGTTATGAAATGAGCCAAGAAATTCAAAGTATTGAGTAAGATATGATGGGACATTGGGAGAATTTAGGAAGGAGTACACCATAGTCACAGCACGCAAGGTACGACGCTTGCGTATGGATAGCGACCCCAACTCAGAGTGGAATTCCGAAACATGATCATACTTACGAAGATTGTGGACGAATCGAATGCAATTATTGAGAAGACGGTCGAGTTACACTGCAGGTCGTCAGCATACAGATGATACGCACACTGAAGCTCAGTGTGCGTATCATCAGTTTATGTTAGCCAGAAAATCGTCTGGTCTTATGTCTTTAGTAGTGTAGCTCTTTTTTATGACTCCACCATAACGTTCTTTGCTGGGCGTTCCAAGTACGTCCTCAGAAGAATTACCTTAGGACACCGGTCTGTAGTGTAGTCAAATAAGTTGTATTTCGGCACTAGACAAAATATCGTAACGGTATAATACCGGCTAACAACGGAAACAGTTCGTAACCACACGCTCGTTGATTCGTGATGGTCATCCTTTATTTTGGTAGCGGTTTAAACACGTGTTTTAAAGTTAGATGAATGAAAACTTGCATCACTTGTGATTAATACATGGTACACAAACCGTTATAAACATCATACCTATTCCAACTGATACTGTGGGTAGATGATAGGTTTGATATTTTTATGTTGACATTTCTTTGTTCCCTTTGTTGATCTTTGTTGTTCATTTATGATCTAATTATTGAATGAATTCAGTTGAAACTTGATATAAGCTGAGCCTACAGGCTGCTGAAGTTAGAAACATAGGAAGCTGGGTACATAGGATTTGTCCACAGATTAGAGATTTGTACTAAAATAGATTTGTCGTTCGAAAACACGTCAAACATTGATACAAAAACCGGTATATAAAAATCGCCAGCAACTTTATTGAGCCCTACTTGGGTTCAATGGGGGCGAAACAGGCGAGCCTATATTATGTTTATTCCATTGTATGTTCAAATAAAAATATACCTAATCCAATATGTTTACGCCTGTGTAATAGTCCGAGACGCCCAGGAGTTTATTTGGCTGTGCCATAGCGACTGGCACGTAAGATTTTGTTGCCTTTCATCAACATTTTAGTGTCCGACCGAAACTGGTTTTTACGACCGAAACCGAAACCGAATTTCGGCAACGGTCTCAGTTTCGGCCGAAACCGAAACCGAAACTTTCAGAGAAAAATAAAGAAAATGTATTATAATCTGTCAGTTTTCATTTTTTTTCTTTAACTCACATAGGTAGCTTTAATACTTATTTATTTATGTTGTTACCTAATATCACAATAGTTATAGGTGGATAGGTAGGTACTTAATATTTAAGTAATAATAATAATATAATAATAAAATAATAACCTGGCAACACCACTATCAAGAGCCGTCAATTTTTTTTCATCCTATTGTATAAATAATTTGCTAAATTATTTACAGTTTTACATCACAATAAACAAGAAGAATAGCTAAAAAGTTTCCAAATAATTTGAAAAACCATGAAAAACCTACAGGAAGGTCTTTACCAAATATACTAAATTTTTTTTGCTGAAAATGACGTCTGTCATACTGAAAAGCCTAATATAATAACAAACAGTAAGCTTGAAAAATGTTGACTAGAGCTCGTACCAGGGCACAAACTGCACAATTACCAACCCCGGACTCGTCGCAAAACTCCGCCTCACATTCGCCGGAAACCGTGGCTGATGGTGAGGCGTCGAGCTCAAGTAGCGACGAGTTTTTCTCTCCACCGACGTCGCCTCCACCTGTACGTCGGCAGGGGAGAGGCCGGCCACCGACTGGCTTAGGACCCCGAGGCCCTCCGGCTTCGATTAGGGACCCCGCTACCGGTGGTAATGTGCACCGCATTCGATGGAGTCTCTCTATGAACGAACACGTGATGCGGGCATATTTTGTGGCTACAGAGGGAGGAATTAACCTCACTGCGTACCGTGTCCGCATGCTGCCCCTGTTTCAGGTACTTGAACCAGATGTCAACGTAACAGCACAACGCCTATCGGATCAGGTGCGCGCCATACAATGCTGTCATCTGTTGGATGACGCCGCACTTGAGAGGCTACGCTTAGAAGCATGTAACAGTATCATTCCTTCTTCATTACATAGCAACCGTAACACTACTACAGTAGAAAATGAAATACCTCCCGTCTTAACAGTTAATGAAGAAGTAAATGATGCTGCTACATCTGTAAGTATCCAATGCAATGATGAATTAAGGAGCGTTTTGGAACAAGCGATTGGTGAGTTTAGATCTGTCCCTATTCAGTGTAGACCGCGGCTTCCACGTTTGCCTACGCATAGAAAAAATATAGCGCTAGTGTGTGCCCTAGACTCGATTTTAACATCTTATTTTCTCAATTGTGATGATCTCACTGATGCGCATTCAATCCTGTATTGTGCGGCTGTTACAGTATGTCGAGTAGCTGGTGTTAAATTTAATAAGCAAGAATCAGCTGCTCGACCAAGACCTACAGTACCAGCTTGGCAATGCAGGATTGAACGTCGCATTACCGAGGCTAGGGTGCTCATAGGCAAGCTACACTGCTTCAGGACGGGCAATACACGCCCGAGAGTCATGCGCTTCGTGACCCGGGCATTCGCGGGAACTAACGTGAGTCCCCGTGAATACTCTGTACGGGTCACGGAGCGCATTGATTTCCTGAAGCAGAAAATCTATGCGTGGGCAAACCGTATAAGGCGATATAAAAAGAGAGTAGACAGATATACACAAAATCGCTTGTTCCAAAAAGACGAGAGGTGGGTATACAGAAGGTGGGAGCGACCTGATTCAGATGTGACTGATGGGAGTCTACCTGATGCTGATGCTACAGTTGCCTTTTGGAAAAGCATTTGGGCGACACCCGTCAGTCATACGCAGGATGGGTGGATTGGGGATGTAGAGCGGGCGTGTGAACCAATACAAGCTATGGAACCTATAACCATATCTGAAGATGATATTGGTTGTGCAGTTCGTTCGTTACCAAATTGGAAATCAGCTGGACCGGACGGACTGCACAACTTTTGGCTAAAATGGTTCCGTAGCTCACACGCCTGCTTGGCATCTTGCTTCCAGTCATCCCTTGAGTTAGCGTCGCTTCCATCTTTTATGACTACCGGAGTTACTCACCTTCTTTATAAATCTGGTGGTACCACAGACCCCAAAAATTACAGACCCCAAAAATTACAAACTTTTTACATCTATTCTGAGAGTCAAAATGTATTCACATATAGAAAACAACAATATATTGTCCATCTCTCAGAATGGATGTAAAAGTGGGGCACGTGGTACTAAAGAGCTCCTTATTCTTGACATGGCTGTTTGTCAGCAGGTACGCCGCAACCGAAAGAACCTTGCGACATGCTGGATTGACTACAAAAAAGCGTATGATTCTGTACCTCATACATGGCTTCTAAAGGTGCTGGAGTTGTATAAAATTGATGCAACTCTGTGCACCTTTTTGGGGTCATGTATGAGACAATGGAATACGGTTTTGGTTTATCCAGGATGTCGTCAGATTCTAGGAGGTGGTGTACCAATAGGGATCGAGAGAGGAATATTCCAGGGCAATAGTCTGAGTCCGTTATGGTTTTGTCAAGCACTGAATCCTCTCAGTACGCTACTAGAGGGTTCAGGGTTAGGCTATCGGATGCGGGGAGGGGGTCAAATTTTATCCCACCTTTTTTACATGGATGACCTAAAGTTATTTGCCCCTAATGGCCCCGAATTGATGGCTTTACTAAAAGTTACTGAAACTTTTAGTAAGGCTATCAGTATGGAGTTCGGGGTAGATAAGTGTGCGGTCATGCATGTGAAAAAGGGCGGGATTGTGGAATCTGAAGGAGTCAGTCTTTCGGATTTCACACAATTTGAGTCGCTCTCCGCAACCGAAACCTACAAATATCTAGGTATGTCCCAAACTCTGTGTATTGCTGAGACTGACATGAAACAGACGTTGCAGGACCGTTTCTTTGGCCGCCTGAAAAAAGTATTGAAAAGTCTCTTGTCAGGCGGTAACAAGGTACGGGCTGTTAACGGCTGGGCCATGCCAGTCTTAGTATACTCTTTTGGCATACTTAGATGGACTCAGACCGAATTAGAAGCTCTGGATAGAAAGGTACGTTGTCTATTGACTTCATACCGAATGCACCACCCACGTTCGTCAGTAATGAGGTTGTATATCCCACGGAAATGTGGAGGTCGAGGATTTTTAAACGCTAAGAGTCTCCATAACCGTGAGATATGCAACCTTAGAGAGTACTTCTTGCAGGTGGATGTGGGTCTGCATCGAGATGTCGTGGCAATTGATAACGGACTGACCCCACTCTCCCTAGCTAAAGAGAACTGGCGCAAACCGGTAATACTAGGTGTATCTGATCGCAAGGAAATATGGAAGAGCAAAGAGCTTCACGGTCGTTTTTATCGGGCTCTACACGGGCCCGATGTTGATTTTACAGCTTCCGTATCCTGGTTACGTTTCGGTGATCTCTTTGGAGAAACTGAAGGTTTCATCTGTGCAATCACTGACGAAGTTATGATGACGAATAACTATCGGAGATTTATTGTCAAAGATGGGACGCTAGACATCTGTCGGGCATGTCATCGTCCCGGAGAAGCTTTAAGACATATTATCTCTGGTTGTTCCCGTCTTGCGAACGGTGAGTATTTGCACAGACACAACCAATTAGCCAGGATTATCCACCAACAACTTGCTCTAAAATATAACCTTGTTGACTTAGAGATACCTTATTACAGGTATGTGCCCGACCCAGTTCTTGAAAATGGCCATGCTACATTGTATTGGGATCGGTCTATTATCACTGATAGGACTATTATAGCCAACAAACCAGATATAGTGATAATAGATCGATTAAAACGCCTTGCAATAATTGTCGATATCACTGTGCCGCATGACGAGAATCTCGTGAAAGCAGAAAAAGATAAACAAATTAAATATTTGGACTTAGCTCACGAGATTGTCGACATGTGGGATGTGGATTCGGCGATTATTGTTCCGATAGTCGTATTTGCTCATGGTTTAATAGCCAAGAGCCTCGACCACCACCTACAGAGGCTCGCGTTAGGCAGCTGGGTCAAGGGCTTGATGCAGAAGGCGGTTCTGTTGGATACGGCCCGTATTGTGCGGAAGTTCCTATCTCTGGAGCCCTAACCACCGGTAGCTTGGTCACTGTACTCGATACCGGTGGGTCACTATTTTTTATATTTTTAAATATATTTGTGTATTTTATAAGTTTATTTAAAAATATAGTAAATATGTAATAAAATGTAATAAAGGGAATAATAATAATAAAACTTTATTTCAGACTCATGATCCATACATAAATTACAAAGTTTAGAACAAAAATAAAATAAATAAAAATACAAATACAAACAATCAATTAATTAATATCCCTTTATGTATGTGAACTGATTAACTATACAAGCTTCAATGTCACTCGACATTAAAACTTATACAATCAATCAGTTCACTGTTTTCATGTGGCAACTTTTATCCATCTCTTATACGTATCTGTAAACATTAACCTTTCAGATAGGCTCCTTACAATAGAATTCTGACACTCGTCAACCCTGGTCATGAATCCAGCAATGCGAGACCTTTGGATGGCATTAAAAGAGTTAACGCGTGCCTCTAGAAACATGCCCGACGCACTACAATATCTTGACAGTCCATTTAATTGCCTAAAGATATTATTATAGGCAACTCGTATACTGTCGTGCGACTTTTGTGTGTAATTAGTCCAGAGTTGACAAGTGTAAAAACTCTGACAAAAGGCTCGGAATAAAGTTATTTTTACTTGTACTGAGGACTTAGAGAACCTTATAAGCATATTGCCCACAACACAAAGTGCCCTCCGTTGTCGCTCGATATCGGCGTCATCCTTCAGCTTTGAAGTCACGACATGACCAAGGTACCTGAAAGACTCCACAATTTTTATCGGCTGTCCGTTAAGAAAAACACCCGGTAAACTGTCAGGTCCCTTATTGGCCCTAAATACCACCATCTCCGTTTTTTTTACATTATAGACTAGGTCATGTTCCCTAGCATACCTCTGACAAATGTCGATTAATCTCCGCAACCCCTTGATTGTAGGGCTAAGCAGCACCATTTCATCCGCATAACTCAAATTATTAGCATACCTATCGTCCAGTTTGAGCCCGACTGGTGTGCCACTTAGCTCCACAATCAAGTCGTTGATGTACAGGTTAAACAGGTCAGGAGAAGTGACACCCCCTTGCCTTACTCCCTTAGACAGTCGGTAACTGTCTGACAACTCGTTTCCCCATCTAATATTGTTGGTCTGATTACGGTACCAGTAACTAAGCAATCCTACAACCTCACCTGGGGTACTCGTACGGTCAAGCTTAGCCCACAATTGCTCGTGGTTCAGGGTATCAAAAGCATGGCTAAGGTCAAGGAAACAGGCATAAACACTTGTCCCTCCCTGCTTATATTGTTTCACAATTTCCTTTAAAGAAAAAAATCGCCATATCAGTAGATGTATGCGCTCGAAAACCGAATTGGCCGTCATCGATTTTAAATTCAGGTGCTAAGAAGGTATGTATGAGTCTTTCCAGAACCCTGGCCACTACTGTGGCGAGTGATATGGGCCTATAGTTAGCCTCACTCGAGATATCCCCAGTTTTGTTTTTTGTGATGGGTACAACTACTGTTTTAATCATTTTGTCGGGTAAGAAACCATGTCGCAGACATAAATTAAAAAATATCGCAAGTACTTCACATACATGCGGACCGGCATACTGTAAATGTTCCAAGCTCAGCCCGTCATGACCCGGTGACTTTCCCCGCTTCATCTTTCTAAGAACATCTACGACATCCCTATTCGCTATGGTGATCCCGCGGTAATTTAAGCCATGAGTTTTAAACGTAATTGGAAGAGAACCAGACCCACCACTCGGACTGAAATTCTCCCGAAATAAATTTGCTATTATCTTTTTATTTTCTTCCCCTTCAATATTTACAGGTATATTAATTTTACCTTCAAGTTTTTTTGTCTCTTTCCAAAATTGTACAAAGTTACGGTCTAAATGATGACGAGCCAGTAAACCTAATTTAATTTTTTGTTGATTATTCTGTACATATTTAACAGCTGCCTTAAATTCCCGACGTGTCTTTGACATGGCCTCAAAGTGGAACCCCGAGCGTGGCTTACCACGGGACACCCACTCGAGAAACGCTTGTCTAGCCTTAACATGCAATTCCCTTACGTGAAAGTTCCAACCGATCAATTTCTTTCTTGTCCTTATACTATTCACGCTTTGTGTGGCCGAGAATTGCAATATATTTACAATTTGTTCATACATTTTACTTATTTCTCTATGGTTATCGCAATTAGTACAATTAGAACAGTCAAAACAGTTAGACAATGAATCCAGTCGAGATAATAAGTTACAAAATTTATCCGTACAAAGTTGGCCATACAAATTAATTTGGTCTCGATCTCTGATGCCCCATATATGATTTAATCTAAACTCTGAACTAGGTTGCAGCTGTTTACTTCTTATACCATTAAAATTACATTCAACGACCAAAGGGAAATGATCGGACAAATATGAGTCATACTTTACATACATACCGGTTACCAGCGTAGCGGCAGCGACAGTCGTGACACAGTGATCAAGCCATCGACACGTACCGTGTACGTCACTTATAAAAGTGTAGGTATCAAACGGGAGTTTCTCTCGACTCACACAACACAACGACTGTTCATTACAGTAAGCAATTAACTCTTTTCCAAAAAGAGTATCGGGGTGGGCGTTAAAGTCACCTAGTATCATTACACATTCTACGTTAGAACTTTCAATAATAGCACTTATCTGCGCAAGACACTCTGTAAACTCGACAAGGTTTTCATCACAGTTGGTAGGCATGTACACATTAAAAACTAGCAAACTCTTATCACCCATGACTAGACGCACTGCCATTAATCGGTCGCTTTCACACTGCACGACTGTACCACTAGTGAACAAAGAAGACCGCCACAGTAACGCCAATCCTCCATAGGGTCTACCACGCAACACGTCAATAGATGTATCCACAGAAGATTTGGCACCACTAGTAAAATTCTCGTCCACTTCGCGGATAAAGCCCAGGTCATGTGGCATTAACCATGTCTCCTGTAAGGCAATGACGTGAGCATACTTGCACATATCTCTTATCTGTTCCACAGATCTTTTTACCGATTTGCAATTAAATGAAATGAGTTTTATATTATTATTTTGTACATCCATTAGTGTTTTTAACATAGGCGTTATTATTCATCACAGGGTGAGCTTGTTTAAAACGGCGAAACACCAAGCCTTCGGGCCAAAAATCATTCTGCAAAAATGTATTTAATTTCGACATCGGTACCGTTATCTTGAAGGAATTGAAATTCGTTTCTTTATTTTGTTTTAACAACTCAACATTCCGACATTCTTCGTGCATTGCACTAATATGTGAAATTATGTCACTTTCTGTCACAGTTTTTTTTGTACGCGATAGATAAATAAAAGCTAATGACTCCACTGCCTGTAGCTTACTGCCAGATTGTAGTGTACCACGGGTGTTATGATATTTATAGGGTCGTTTCTTTCTAGTAACTAAGGTAAATCCATCTTCGTCCCTTTTGTTAATATGCAAGTTGTTTATTGCACCGGTATGATTTATACCTAGTTGTGTTAAACCGGTCATTAGTGAATCATTCTTGTTTGCGCTCGGAGTTATATTGTATGTGCGAGTAGGTACTGTTTCTACGACTGCGTTTTTGTTCACCTCCCACCTGCGAAGATTATTGCTCGGAGTAAGCGAACACGGTTCAATCACGGCCGTGGTCAAAAAGTTACCCTCAACTAGTTGATCTTTATTGGATTCGTTCTGATCTTCTTGATGAATAGGACATGATTCATGAGCCGTATTTTCCACAAATTGACTGTATTTATTAGTGCGTAGGTCTCGCAAAATATTTTTAATAGTAAAAATCTCAGTTTTTAATGACTCCAAGTCCGATAACATCACCCTATTGTCGTCACCATTCAGAGAATTAGCCTTAATAGATGCAACGTCTGATTTCAGTAACATCATATCTTTAAGAAAGGCAGTAATATCGATATGATCGAACGAAACAGATGGTAGTTTATTTAAATTTTTTGCAACAAAAGTAGGTAGATTATCTGGTTCTGATTCTTTAACAAGTTTTATGATATCTTGTATGCTTTTGTGCTCAGCACCTTCTTTTCTTCTCATAATCCTTTTATGAGGAGCCAATATTTTGAATGCCAATAATCTTGCGGTCTCGATTTCATCTGTAGAATATGCACTGACACATATCTTAATTATTGCCGTTTCCGGCAACGTATCGACTTTATGGTTTACAAAAGCCAATAATTCGTTTATTACCACTGCACACTTATCACACTTAGAATCACATGATAGCTCAAAATTTCCGGCATTAATTACATTCAGGGATGGAGAACGCGCCATATCGTACCGAACGCGTTGACTACTCGCGAATAATTAATGAACAAAACAATATAAATCACTTTTATCTTAAAAACAAATTAACTTCTTCTATACTTAATCGTCATATTGACACTTCAACAAAAAACAAAAGCTAAATTATAAACTAATCGTAATCATAATATTGCAAAACGCGACGACTAGATACTAATAATTTCAAGTAGGTATCTGTACTTAAATGTTACTTCTTATTAATATTTATAGTTAAACAATCTTATATTATAGGTAAGAAACAATAGTTTATCAACATTTTCGCCTCGCAGATTGCTCCTTCTGTCTGAATAAATTTGTCCAGCAGTACTAAATAGTTGTTCACTGGAAACACTCGTTGGTGGAGCTGATAAGTATTTCAGTGCCACCTTTCTCAAAGACAGATATGGACTAGAATCCCAGTAAGAATAAATATCTGCACTTCTCTGTAATCTAGGCTCTGACAAGTATGCCTGAATAGTTTGCTTAATTTAGGTTAAACAATCACTGTTCTCCACACCAGAAGTTTCTATAAAGTTACAAGTAGATTTATCATGGGCGTCCCAAAGCCCTTCTGCTTTTTCGGAAGACACTATAGATGGCTGTGGTTCTCCAGAATGACAGTTTTCACTTATTGCATCGCTAACATCGACCGTGCAAATCCTCTAATGGTTTTCTATTTCCAAAGTAGCAATGTCAACTTCATCAGAATTCAGATATGTGCTTTTAAATCTTGGATCCAGTAATGTTGAAGTTATTAGAGCAGATGTCCTTTGACGTAGGCAAATCGTCGATTCATTGATTCATGCAACCGTGTCTTCATGTTTCTCATTATTTCGCTTTCATTTTCGTCTCTAGTTTGCAGCTTTCTATTTACTAGTGATATTAAAGGAATTGCCAGGGAAATGCATGCGTTATCATATGACAGATCAAGTATAGCTTCATAAACAAAATTTAGTACCTCAGTAAGATTCTTTATAATTTCCCAGTCCGAAGACGAAAGAATGTCAATACGGCCATGTTCCAAGCTGTATAAATTTATGGCAGTTTTATGTTCGAACAATCTTGCTAACATGTTGTAAGTACTGTTCCATCTAACTTCAATATCTTGAATTAATGAGTGTACTGGTAATCCGCATTGATTTTGACATTCTGTCAATTTTCTAGAAGCCTGCTCGCTTCTTTTGAAGTGTCCTACTATATGTCTGCAAGTTTTAATGACCTGTTCATGTTGTTCCTCCGAAAAACAATGCATCTTTTACTACCAACTGTAGTGTGTGTGACATGCAGCCTAAAGATTCAAATTGACCTCGCATAGCGCTGACCATATTTTTTGCATTGTCACGCAATAGTAGAAATAGTTTATTACCGATATTCCATTTGTCTACCATTTCTCGTATTTTTCTTCAATATATGATCCGGTGTGGTCATTCTCGAGTACTTGAGCACCTAGTATAACTTTGAGGCATTATTTATTGTTTATTTATATTTTATTGTTGGACCTAAACAGGTATATAAAATGGCCAGTGAGACTTAAGAGTGAGCATGTTTTAGGCGGATTTGTCCATATATCACAAGTTCCACTAATCCACTCACAATAAGTAATCAAATCCTGTACTTTTTTTCTAACTTTTTCGTAAGTTTGTGGCATTAAAGTGGTTCTAAAATATTTTTCTGATTTTAAATTGTACTTTTGGGGACCATGAGGATCTGTAAAATTAAGTCTTTTGAATGCCTCACTATCTAATAAAGAGTATGGTAGAAGCATATCGACAAGTATTAAATCCATGATACTTGTATCAAATTCTGCGTGATATTACATGATCTGGTGATATTACACGTCTGGGCGTGCGCGATGTCAGGGATTGCGGTCTGCATCAGTTTGCTACCACTGCCACTGTCAATGCTGGCTACTGAGTTTTGTGAGTCATATCGCTTTAATTTAGCTTCAGATTTGTGCTCATCGATTTCCAACTGATGTTTTAGATATTGCTTATGTTCTGGTTCATGGAATTTAGACAAGTGTAGCTTCAAACCGGAAATAGTTTGCCTTCTAGGCTCGGAACTTCCAAGTGAATATAATTTATTGCACTGTTTGCACTTGGCTTTAGATGAATCAGACGAACTTTTCTCGAAAAATTGCCAAATGCTGTTTTTAACGACATTGTTCTTTCATAATAGATGATTCAATACTACAACAAAAGAAAGGTTCTCTATTAGGTTTAATCAGTAGGTACTCAATGTATTTTAAATTATTTATTTATATTTTTAAACGTTCGTTTCTCTGCCGAACGATGGTGGCTTGGAATGCCCTGCCTGCGCACGTGTTTCCTCCAGCATATAACCCTGGGTTCTTTAAGCGAAGCGTGAAGAGGCACATTACTGGGTCGTCAAGTTGAGGGCCACTCTCTATAGTATTCCTGTGTACTGTGAGAGTCGCCCTCAATTGCCAGACGTCGCCTCAGCTTACCATCAGGCGGGTGGCGTCAATTTGTCGCCCTAAATATAAAAAAAAAAATATTCGTGAACTATTATGGATAAGGTTTTAAATTGAAAAACAGAAATAAAATAAGTATAAGTGTTAATTTTATACGGATAAGGTAGGTATCTATCTACTGGTTTAATTATAAGTGTTAATTTACTAACGCAGTGTTAATTTTAAAACTACTAAGCAATCCTTGGCACAATCTCTGTTACTCCCTATACTCGACTATGCCGATGTCAGCTATCTGGATCTCACCGAGGAGCAACTCAATAACCTTGAGCGTCTTCAAAACTTTTGTATTCGATTCATATTTGGGTTACGCAAATATGATCACGTGTCTGATTTCCGTCATACGCTCAAGTGGCTCCCAATTCGCCTTCGCCGGAACATTCATATTTTGACTCTACTTTACAACATACTGTTTAATCCTAGTACCCCTCCCTATCTTAAGGAACGTTTTAAGTTCCTTAAGGACACACATTCTAGGTGCTTGAGATCTTCGGAGAATTTATTGTTGCAACTACCGGTGCATTCCACAAAGTTCTATGATAGTTCTTTCACTGTTGAGGCTGCACGTTTGTGGAATGCATTGCCAGTACATATAAAACGCGCACAGTCACTGACGTCCTTCAAATCCCTGGTGAAGGATCATTATTTATCGCTGGTTGTTTAAACTATGTAACACTGCAGTGCTCATGGTTGCTCCGAATGCAATTGGTGCATTCTGTTAATTTGCTGTTAATTTGCTTCACATTCGCAAATGATTGCTGTTATTTATAATAATGTAGGTACACTACCTGTATATTATTAAGGTTTTTTATCTTGTTTTACGATCCCTTCCATCCTAAGGTTGCCTGGAAGAGATCGTTTTTAGCGATAAGGCCGCCCTTGTACATGTAGTTAGTTATAAGTATGTTTTTAAAGTTTTTTCTAAACTGTGGTGTACAATAAAGAATATTTATGGTATGTTATGTTATGTTAATTTGTAAAAAAAAACAATTATTATATTGGTACCTACTTAATAATTATTAAATTGAACGCGAAACTCTAAATCCTTAATATTATCACCACTAATGTACTATAGTAAATGCGAGTACCATGTACCTAAGTAATGTTTGTTTACATATAGCATTAGCGAAAGAATTAAATTAACCACAAAATGTTTAGATTTTTATGGTAAACTTGATTCTACTATAATCTAGGTACTCCTTTGTTATATTAAATTACTTTTCGAGGTACTCTTATATTATATCACATGATAAAACTTACCGCATTCAAAACATATCACACGAAAACTCACAACAAACAAAATGCACTGCAAAAAAACAGGTTACGACATGATTACGCACGTGGACGCGGCCAACTGTCATCGTCGCTTGGATGTCATTTACCGCACCGAACACACCCGAGCACAGCGCGGAAACTCCCGAATGCAGTTTCGGTTTCGGTCGTAGTTTCGGCAGGTTTGCTGCCGACCGCCGGGCGCCACTGGAAATACGTTCTGCTTGTAACCAGAGACGCCCGGCAACGGACGTTAGAGTGGCCGCGGTCTTGGGCCGAAACCGAAACATAACCGAAACTCGTTCTTTTGCCGAAACTTGACCGAAACCGAAACCGAAACCGAACATTCGGTCGGACACTACAACATTTCACCGCAAGGCAACCGGGCCAGCTCGGCGAGATGTGTTGTGCGGTGTTCCTCAGGGGCGGTCCTAGGACCTCTCCCGTGGAACATCGGATACGACTGGGTGTTGCGGGGTGCGTTGCCTGAGAGCGTCAGCGTGACTTGTTACGCCGACGATACCCTCGTCACGGTGGCGGCGCGGGGAGCAACGCACCAGGAGGCAACACTCAAGGTCACGACTGGGGTTGCTGAAGTCGTGGGTCGGATACGGCGGCTGGGACTGGACGTGGCACTTAATAAGTCCGAAGCTCTGTGTTTTCACGGACCTCGGCGCGGGCCACCTCCAGGATCCAGCATAAATGTAGGGAGCGTTAGCATCGGCATCGAGCCCACAATGAAGTATCTGGGGCTCGTACTCGATAGCCGGTGGAACTTCGGACCACACTTGTGAAGTTTGGTCCCCAAAGTGACGGGGGCAACAGCCGCGCTTTCGCGACTGATGCCTGGCGGGCCTGCGGGGCTCTCGTATGGGCGGTGAGACTGACGGCCAACAACGCTTCTATACTACACAGAACGTTGAGTACCTTGGCCGTCAGGACAATAAGAAGGTACCGCACGATCTCCCTAGAGGCTGCATGTCTTCTAGCCGCGACCCCTCCATGGGACCTGGAAGCGAGAGTCCTTGCGTCATTGTTCCAATGGCACAAGGAGCCGCTGGAGCGGAACCACAGGCCTGCGTCTCGAGAAATCGAGGCTCAGCGGTCCCAACTCCGCCAGGATCTCATGGAGACATGGAAGGTTCGACTTCAACAACCAAAGACCGATCATGGACGAGTGGCTGCAGAGGCAGCACGGTGACCTCACGTATCGTGCGACACAGATCATCACCGGGCACAGAAACTTCGGTGAGTAACTGTTTCGCATGCATCGTGAGGTCACACCCGCGTGTAAACCACACGTTGGTGGAATGCTCAGCATGGGCGAGTCAGCGCCGGGACCTCGTTGTGGGCCAGAGCGTAGAGACCATGCTACGAGCCATGGTCTCTAGCGGGAGCCAGTGGAACGCGGCCGTTTCCTTCTGCGAGCAGGTAATGTTGGTGAAGGAGGCGGCCGGTAGGGTGAGGGAGCGTACCCTCCCCGCTGAGTTCCGAAGTGTGCGGCGAGGGCACCGCAGACGTGACTACGCCCAGGACCATCGACCTCCATGATCGTGGCCTGGGTTTCAAATTATTTTTCAAAATTACAATATAGCCGCTACTTTTTATTAAATTCATTCTGCCATTTTGGACATAACCCATTATGAATGTGCCCGGTGACGGCAATAGGCTTGACCCCTATTACGTGGGACTAAAATACTGGCAAATTGTAGGTGTGTAATGCACCTCTGTCCATCCCTTCGGGGATATAGGCGTGATATGTGTCTGTCTGTTTGCGTAAAATTTATAGCAACCTTCTTGAGCCTATTAATTGATTATTGGGACTAGGCGTCACAATTATAGTGCTATTTTTGTAATACACCGTCATCAGAAACTTGTACGGCAAACAACTTTTGTACAATTATATTGTTCGGCAAATTAAACAATTTCCTACGATTTGGGGTTGTTATTCTCGACGCCCCAACACAATAGATAATATGACGTAGACCAACGAAACTGCGAAACTGCGAGCGACGTGGTAGCGAGCGACGTGGTAGCGAGCGACGTGGTAGCGAGCGACGGCGACGTGTGAATTACGATAACTATCTTGTAGTAATTTATCGATACGATGGACGAAAGCTTTGCCAAATTTTACCAATTAAAATTCTTCTATTATATGGACACGCGTAGTTTATAATTTGTTAAAAAAGGTTTAAATCATTCACCTGCTCAGAGATAAGTATTAAGTTTTTGTTTTTTCTGTTCGAAAACATAGTAAACAAACACACAAGAGGATTTGTATTATATAGGTATATTAATATGGAATTATTATTATACAATTTTAGACAGACAGATATATTATCACGCCTTAATCCCCGAAGGCCCGAAGGGTAGGCTGAGGTGTATTCATCACCATCTACCTGCCCTTATCCTAATTATATGGAATCGACGCAATAAGTCTTTCTCCTCCACACATCCCTGTTAGACGTTATCTCTTCAGTCACTCCTCTCCTTGTCATATCCTCTTTCACACATTCCGTCCATCTTTTCTTTGGCCTACTTCTTAAACCCTCTATAGACATACTTTGCATCTTTCTAACTACATTGCTTTCCTCTCTTCTCATAACGTGTCCATACCATGACAGCGGGCCGCTCGCTTCTCAATTTTTCGTTCACTGGCGCAACTTTCAAACTTCCTTTAATATACTCGTTCCTTCCTCTATCCATTATTGTCACACCTCCGGTCACACATCTTAACATTCGCATCTCCGCTACATGCAGTTGTCTTTCATCCGTCGCTTTTAAGGCCAAACATGACAGTCCATACAGGACGGCAGGTCTAACGAAATGCGCGGATCCACCGTGGTGGGCAGTATGGGCATGCTCACCACCTTCATTGAGAAAATGACGTCACATTTTGACGGTATTGAGATAAATTCTGAAGTTGTAAAATAAGTTTAAAAAAAGTATTATTAAATTAAAATGTTAACACCATAACATCAGGGTTTATGCTACATTGAACTGTACACTAAACAAAATCTTGGTCATTGCGTCATTTATTTTTTAAAAACAATTTCTTTGTAGTTCCTAATGCATTATATCGATCACAAACGAGTTCATATTCCAACTCACACTTGGCCGATTTTCGACTGCCCATGCCCACAACCTTTTTTAAGGTCTGGATCCGCGCCTGTCTGACGAAAGTCTTGTAAATTTTCCCTTTTAAGTTTCGGGGGAAATAGAGGGTCGCAAATAGTGCCTTTGACCTGCCGGTAGGCTGAGGTGTATTACACACCCACATTTTGCTAGTAATTTTGTTGGTCCCACCTAATAGGGCTCTACTCTATTGTTGGTCCCACCTAATAGGGCTCTACTCTATTACCGTTACGGGGCACTATAGAAAATCTATTAAGACCATACAATACAATACAATAAACTTTATTGTACATCAATACAAAAATAACATAATAAAAACAATCCATATTGAATATGTACAAATGGCGGCCTTATCACTAAACAGTAATATCTTTTTTTTTTTTTTTTTTTTTTTTTTTTATATTTGGTTCGCCAAATTGACGCCGCCCGCCTGGTGGTAAGTCGTGACGACGTCTAGCGATTGTGGGCCACTCTCACAGCACACATTACTATTGAGAGTGGCCCTCAACTTGACGACCTACTGATGTGCCTCTTCACGCTCCGCTTAAAGAACCCAGGATTATATGTGGGAGGAAACACGTGCACAGGCAGGGCGTTCCAGGCCACTATCGTTCGGCAGAGAAACGAACGTTTAAAACGTTCGGTTCTCGCGAACATGCTATCCACTGTGTGGGGGTGGCATCTCTGCCCGGCACGAGTCGTTCGGGATCGGAAGGAAGAGGGTGGGATCAGATTGAAGAGCTCTTCAGAACACTCGCCGTGGTAAATACGGTAGAATGCGGCCAAGGAAGCTATTGTTCGGCGCTGAGCTAGCGGCTCAAGGCTTCCCGTTACCTCCGGACAACCAATAATACGGATAGCCCGTCGCTGCATAGCGTCGAGAGCGTCCAGCAGATACTTCGCGGAGCCGTCCCAGAGGTGAGAGCAGTATTCGACGCAGGGTCTAATCTGCGTCTTGTACAGCAGACACCTCTGGTCCGGTGTAAAGAATCTCTTTACCTTATTCAGTATTCCTAGTTTCCGCGAAGCTAGCCCTATACATCTTTCGATGTAGTTTTTATTATTGAGCTCTCGACGAACGTCTATGCCAAGGATATCAAGGTTGTCCTTCATTGGTAATAATGCATTCTGAAGAGAGGGTAGGGGAAGGAAAGGGGATTTCTTCGCAGTAAATGCACACGCCTGTGTTTTGCGGGCATTGAACTCGACCAGGTTCTCGGTACCCCATTGAGAGATACTGTCGAGGTTACGGTCGAGATCAGCCACGAGTCGTCGTCTCTTCTCCTCAATCTCAGATCGCCCCGCCGTCGGACGAACCGAGTAACTCCCGTGCAGTGTGCTGTCATCTGCATAGCAATGAATGTTCCCGAGGGATAGCATATCATTGATATGCAGAAGAAAGAGAGTTGGTGATAGTACGGACCCCTGCGGTACCCCGGCATTCACTTGCAAGAAGCGAGAAGCCTGGCCATCGCAGAGGACCCGCACTCGGCGCTCGTTTAAAAAGCTGGCAATCCAGCTGCACAGTTGAGGAGGTAGACCATATGCCGGAAGCTTGGAAAGGAGCGAAGCATGCCAGACCCTATCGAAGGCTTTGGCGATGTCCAGGCTAATAGCCAAGGACTCGCCGTGCCTTTCCATAGCCCCACCCCAGACATGCGTTACGAATGCCAGAAGATCACCCGTTGATCGCTTTGGCCTGAAGCCGTATTGTCGATCATTGATTAGCGAGTGATCCTCTAGGAATTGCATGAGCTGCTTATTTATAAGGAGCTCAAGCACCTTGCAAATGACTGAGGTGACAGCTATGGGTCGATAGTTGCCTGGATCGGACCGATCCCCTTTCTTGGGGATCGGTTGTACGTTCGCCTCCTTCCAGACCTCCGGCACGAGCCCTGAAGAGTATGACAGGCGGTACAGACGCGTTAATACTGGAGACAACTCAGCTGCACATTTTCGTAGCACCACCGCCGGAATGCCGTCAGGGCCACTGGCTTTCCGCGTGTCGAGTGACCGCAGCACTGCCCGTACATCACATTGCCTGATAACAATATCAGGCATTGTGTGGCCACAGTTGGCGATGGCGGGGGGCTGCAGGCCACGGTCGTCGACCCGGGAATTAGCCGCAAAGAGGTCTGCGAGCATATCCGCTTTCTCTTGGGCTTTGTGAGCCAGTGTTCCATCTGGGTAACGCAGCGGTGGCAGCGAGGGCTGACAAAAGTTAGATTGCACGGCTTTGGCCAGTTGCCAGAATCCACGGCTGCCCGTGGGATGGGAAGTGAGCTCCTGACCAAGCCGCGCGACGCGCTGGGCATCCGCTCTCTTAAAGGCCCTCTTACTCGACTTTGTGGCCCGGTTGTACGCTGCTTTGAGGTGGCCCACGTTTGGGTCGCGCACAGCCCGGGCCCTGATCCAGGCGCGATATGCCGACTGTTTTTGTCGAACAGCTTTGGCACAATCTCGCCCGAACCAGGGACGGGCTCTGCGGATACTGGCGACATCAGTGAAAGGGATGTAATAATCCATCCCTAAACTGATCTCGCCAGCAATAGCAGAAGCACTATCCGAAGGAGCCTTTCCTACAAAGCAGCGCTGGCTCCAGGGGACGGACGCATAATAATCGCGTAGACCGTCCCAATCCGCTGACGAGTAGTGCCATAGTCGTCGTGACGTTTGCACAGGACGTGCAGGAGGTGACACCTTCATGCCAGCGTGAACAACACAGTGGTCGGAACTACCCAGTGGGGCTCCTACCGAAACACTGTACTGGGCTGGGCGACTCGTCAGCAGTAGATCCAGCAGAGCGGGCGCGTGATCTGACCTGTCTGGTATCCGGGTGATCCCGCATACCATCTGGGTCAGACCGTGGGAGAGAGCGAACGCATGGGCGGCTCTACCCGCATGATCAGTCTTGAGGGACCCCAGCCATTCAATGTGATGGCCATTGAAGTCCCCCAGAAACACTAGGTCAGCGTTCGGGAACCGCACCTGCGCTTCATCAGCCGTCTCGCTGAGGTACTGGAAGAGCTTTGTCGTCTCAGAATCCCCTGTGTGGGATCGGTAGACGCACACGTAGATCTGGCTCATAGAGCCATGGTCTACGTGCAGCCAAAGGACGGAATTGGAGGGGTTCTCTAGGCAGCGCAACCGGCGGCAGCAAACATCCGCCCTAACGAACACGCACACCCCGGCTTTGTCTCGAAATTGTTCCTCGATGACATAGCCGGGGTAACACAGGTAAGACGTGTCGTCAGGGCGGCGTATTTGTGTCTCCGTGAGGAACATCACAGCGGGCCGTGCCGTCTCAAGGTGGTGGTGGACGGTATCGAGGTTCGCATGGAGTCCACGGACGTTAGTGAACTCCACCTCGAAATGTGAAGTTGTGGGGTTTCCTAGGGCCGCTGTGTAACGTTTATTTCTTTTTTGTTGCACTGCCATTGTAGATTTTGAAGAAGAAGCGTGAAGACAGGGCGACATTTGGTGCAGCAGTAAGTGACAAAGCGCAGGGGCTAGCTTTGTCTAGAACCGTGTGGTTAGGTCGGAGCCGACCCGCCGGACGGAAGGGCTCCCAAACCCCCCTGATGCAAGGCCGCCGCTACCCCACACCGGTTACCACCCGGAGCGGCGATCCCACATCAGGATTATGCGCAACATGTGGGGCAGCCTCCTGGGGTGGTTGGCCCCAGGCGGGCCCCATGACTGTGTTGCGGGCGGCCGCGGCAACGCCGTTGCTAAGGGTCTCCCTGGCCGGCGAATCGACCCACACCACCCACACTAGACTCCGTTTCGCCCCCACTGGTCCCATGCCTGCTGCACCATACATCGCCCCGGGCCCGGCGGTGCAGCTGCTGAACCCCTAACGCAACCCAGCCTGGGCTGGGTTACTTGGGGGGCTTTAGCACAGCTGCACGGTGGTACCCCCCCGGACCAACACTGTTGTACCACCTGGTACCCACGTAGGGGCCGAAGCCACTCCATAGGTACCGTAAATTAACGAGCCTCGTCCGTTTATCAGCAGGTGCGCCACTAGCAGGTGAGGTCGCTGGGGCCCTATAGATGTTGGTAGAGCCCCTTTGCACCCAAAATCTTACAGGCAACCTTTGGATGGAAAGATAGAAAGAATAGAATTTAAGAAAAAGGGGTAGACATTGGTGTAAATGAACGACATAAATAGATTTTTGGCACAAAAGTACTACTTAGTATATAAATAGTAAATAGAAGAAACAAGGTAGAATTAGATAGATATTCTGTATACCATTACACACAAATACATACAAACATACACAATAAGTACATACAAATACATAGTACCTATATATAGCTATATACACAATATATACCATATACTTACATAAATACCGATGTATGGCTAGCAGACCTGATAGTAAGGTAAACAACAACATATATGAGACAGCAGTTTTTAAACACGTCTATGAACTCAAGAAATGATCTTTGACCATTTTCTTGAAAATAGGCAGCGATTGTGCACGCCTGTCGTAGAACCCTGTTGCATGCTCCGGCATTGCTAGCACCAGTGTCTCCGACGACCGCAAGGATCTCGAATGTGTGTCATTCAGGAACGTGTAGCGTTCTTTTAAATAAGTTGGGGTACGTGGATTGAACAGAATATTGTAGAGGACGGAGAGAATGTGAGTATTCCGGCGAAGGCGAATTGGAAGCCACTTGAGCTTAGTACGATATTCGGATACATGGTCATATTTGCGCAAGCCAAATATGAACCTGATACATAGATTCTGGAGGCGCTCAAGTTCATTAAGCTGCGTAGTCGAGAATGGGAAGAAGGATAGACTGCGCTAGTGCAATTTTGGTGGCTATTGGTAAAAAATTGCGCAACCGACGTAAGGAACCCATAGATGCAAAAAGCTTGCGACTCACCTCGCATATTTGTGGAGCCCATGACAAAGTGTTGTCCACCAGAACACCAAGATTTCTGACACTGGTACTTATAGGTAAAATTATACCGTCAAATATAATGCCAGGCAGCGCAGCACAATCAACCCGAGCTATCATCCTGGAGCTGCCAACAACGATGACCTGGGTTTTGGAGGGATTCACGTTCAGTCCATATCGCTTGCTCCACTCGCAGATTTGCACCAAGTCATCATTGATGATGGAGAATGCTTCACTCAGCTCCTGCACAGGTGCTAGCATGTAAATTTGCAAATCGTCTGCATATAGGTTACCACCTCTACCTCTCCTACCTCTCCTACCGGATGAAAGTAATGATTTAGAGATAGAGTTTATAAATATTGCGAAAAGTAACGGAGAAAGAACGCCACCTTGTGGTACACCGGCAGATGTATCACACCAATCCGAGGAGCATTCATTATACCTTACACGCTGCCGGCGACCAAACAAGTAACTTTGAAACCAATCAACTACTATTGGAGAGATGTTAATGGAGCGCAATATGCCGAAGAGGATATGGAAATCCACCGTATTAAACGCATTGCAGAAATCAAGTAAGGAGAGTACGGTAAGATTCCCATTTTCCATACCACTTCTGATATCATCCGTAACATTAATCAAAGCACTTGCCGTGCTGTAGGGCGGGGGGGATCCAAAGCAATTGGGAAGGTGAATCCACGGTCAACAAGACCGTGAACAGCTGGACCAAAAGGATGGAGAACTCCTATTCTCAGCACACATCCAATGCTGAGTCTGGTCAATGGCTTTGGGGGAGAGCGCTACAGTCGTGCTGATCCCCAAAACAAGGCTATAGACTTCCTTCACGCGGTGCCGCCTGTTATTGGTCTGATTCCATAAGAAACAGACGTAACTAATAATCTATAGCCGAGAGTTCTATCTTCAATCCCTATCCAAACCGTCCCCTCCTTATCCAAACATACCATCCCTCCCCATACCCGATCCGCCACCTCCCCTCCCATCCCAAACCCCCTACCTAATTCCCGATCCAGCGAACCGGCAACCCCGGTAACCACCAAAAATGAACAAGGCGACCGATAAAAAGAAATTACCCCAGGAGGGTTCCGGTACTTCCAGTGCCGGGGAATCCCTCCCTGGACCATCTAGTGGTTCGGGCTGCCCCTCGTATTCTGGGGGGGCCAAATCATCGCCAACTACAAAGTTAGTAAGTTTAAATAAGAAACCAAACGACCAGGTGCGTCCCGGTAGGTCTATGTCTGAGACTCTCGGGGACGACCTGACAAATATGTCGATTGGGGAGTACCAAAGAGAGAACAAAGAGGGCGAGTGGGTGACCAAATCCAAATGGAGGCGGAACAAGGCTCGCAAGAAACGAGCAGAAGCAGCCCAGAACCAGACCAAACCCAGAGGTGAGTCGGCCAGAACGGAACCGACAGCACCTCAGGGAGGGGAAGGTTACAGGGCCAAGAAGATGAAGAGGCAAGGCACAGGACCTGGAGAAAAATCCCAGCAGCTCCCACCGAAGCGCCGGAAACAAGCCACCAAGGCCGAGGAACCCTGGAGGTCAGCGGCAGCCCAAAGTGACCTCGCGGTCACAGTACAACGGGAGGACGGGGTAGCGGTGGACGAGGCCACAGCAGCTGGGATTAGAAAGAAGCTGGCACAAGAGATAGGCAGGGCCATTAAGAACAACGCCGACAGTCGACTCTTGGCATTCGACGCCTCAGGCCTGGTTGCGGAAGGCTACTTTCTGGTGACGGCAAGCACCGAGGAGGCGGTCGACTGGTTGCTAGGACTAGACTTTGGGGAACAAAATGGTGCCCCCCTCAAGACCAAAAAGTTGGAAAAGTACCGGATGTCGATCTGGCTCCCAGGTAGTACGGAAGATCTCGAACTGGAACCCTTGGACTATGTCAGAGGCCAGAACAGACATAGGGCAGAACTGCGGCTTACCGACTGGACTCTCATCCGCAAGGAAGAACTGCCACTAGGAGTGAGACTAGTGGTAGGAGTCCCTGAGGAAGTCGCTAAATTAAGTCTGGTCTCACTACATTACCAGGCCACCAGAGTACATGCCAGAACTGTGAGCAAGATTGCCACACAGACAGAGGAAAAGTGCCCATGCTACACATGTCCCAAGCACACAACAAAATCACAGGGAAAGTCTCTCATTGGATGCCGATCCAGTGGAAAGCCAACCCTAACAGCACACAACAGGCGCTAAACACACGCCCGGAAATGCCCACAAGCGGGGGGGAAACTGAAACCTCATCAGAGAGTCAGACTGAAAGCCGGAGGCCTCGCTCACAGGACAGTTCCGGGAATACAAACGCAGAACATCCCCTCCCCAATACCACGCGAAAGGACCTAACGCCCCCACTCAGCGTTGCATCACTGCAACCGCACTGGTGTGGGGGTTCGGCCGCGGACGCAAAGGCTAAGGGAGGGAACAGAGAGCACTAACACACATACAAATACACACAAACAACATGAACACTAACAGTAACACACCACACAGAAACACACTACACAAAAATACACAAAAAATAAGGATAGTCCAGATAAATCTCCACCACTGCATCGACGCTATGACTGAGCTCTGCCGATACGTGGTAGAGAAGAAGATAGATATTGCTCTACTGCAAGAGCCACATGTCTCAAATGGACGCGTGACCGGGCTTGGCTCCTTGGGGGGAGACATCATCCGCCATGAGGATGGTGAGTCAACACCTAGGGCATGCATATACGCCAGCAGTAAAGCAAGGACGTTAGGATTAATAAAAGCAGATTGTTACAGAGACCTCGCTAGCATTGAAATAACAATACAAACGGGGACAGATACAAAAGAAAGGGTGCTCGTAGTCTCCGCATACCTGCCTAGCGAGAGAGATTTCGAGCCACCTTCTCGAGAAATGGAAGAAATTATAAGAAAATACCAAGGTAAGAATATTCCAATTATTTTAGGTTGCGACGCGAATGCCCACCATGTCGTGTGGGGCAGTACCAACTGCAACAAAAAAGGAGACTTACTATTGGATTTCATAAGTACGTCTGGCTTGGAAATACTTAATGTGGGCAACACCCCCACATTTGTAACCCGGGCTAGACGAGAGGTGTTGGACATTACTATCGCTACAGATAGAATAAGTCAACACATTAAGGATTGGGAGCTAGACGAAAGCAATTCAATGTCAGACCACAAACGAATCACTTTCAGTCTAGAAGCCAAGACAGAGAAGATTCTAACAAGAAATGTGAGGAAAACAGACTGGGCCACATACGAACAGCAACTGGAGAGATGGAGCCCAGGTCCAGAAACCTTGCTAAGAGACACACAAGAAATTGAACAAGAAGCAAACAGACTAGATGCCGCTCTTAGGGAAGCATACCACAAGGCATGCCCACTGAAAGAGATAAGGCCAGGGAAAGGTCAACCCTGGTGGACAAAAGCTCTAGAGAAACAGAGGAAAAAGACGCGCCGAGCTCTCAGGAAAGCCCTGGATAAGGACGATGACGAGAGCTGGCAAGAATACAGAAAAGTGAGAAATATATATAAGAAAGAATGCAGAAGGGAAAACAGGAACAGCTGGAAAACGTTCTGCGAAGGGGTTGAAAAATACCCAGACGCGGCGCGACTAGTGAAAACGTTTTCTAAGGGTAATACCTGCAAATTAGGAAGTATTAAGAACGGAGATGAACTCATCACCGACCCTAAAAGGATACTGGAAGTGATGCTGGGAACACACTTTCCAGGAAGCGTAGAAGACAAAGATGATAACTCGCCACCCACCCTAAATCCCATAGAGGTACAGGACAAGAGTGCAATCATCACAGAAGAACATTTACAGTGGAGCGTGAGGTCCTTCCAACCATACAAGGCTGCCGGACCAGACGAAATCTTCCCGAAAATGTTACAGAATGCAATAAGACACATAGGCAAAGATCTACTCAACTTATATAATAGTAGTATCACAACTAAGCACATTCCAAGCAGGTGGAGAGAGGTGAGAGCGGTCTTCATCCCGAAACCAGGGAAGACATCATATCAGGAGGCAAAGTCCTTCAGATGTATCAGCCTCTCCTCATTCATACTGAAGACACTGGAGAAAATCCTAGATAGATTAATAAGAGAACAAATAGATAAAAGCGGATCTCCATTGCACTTAAACCAACACGCATATATGGAGGGCAAGTCAACTGAAACTGCCCTACATAACCTGGTTATAAGAGTGCAAAGATCAATAAGCAACCAAGAATATGCATTAGGATGCTTCTTCGATGTTGAGGGTGCATTCGACAAGGCAACCCCCGACTCAATAGAGAACACCCTAAATCGCGAAGGCATTGACAGAGACTTATCAGGATGGGTGAAAAACATGCTGAAACACCGTAAGATACAGGCAGAAATAGCAGGAACAACATACAAAGTGGTGGCAAAACGAGGCTTCCCACAAGGAGGATGCCTATCCCCACTACTATGGTGCCTGCTCATAGATGAATTAATAAAAAAGATAAACAGGATGCACATATACACGCAAGTCTACTCTGACGACGGTGTGCTCCTAGTGACAGGAAAAGTCCTCTGCGTCATGTGCGAAATCATGAACAGAGGCCTAAAAGAAGCATTAGCATGGTGCAGGAGTAAGGGCTTAGACCTAAACCCTGACAAGACCAAACTAGTCTTGTTCACCAATAAGACAAAAATAGGATGTGCTGTACCAGTGAGACTAGATAATCACGAACTGGAAAAAGTCAGGGAGGTGAAATATCTAGGAGTAACCCTGGACAGCAAGCTAACCTTCAAGACTCATATTAGCAATACATGTGCAAAAGCCAAAATGGCAATGATGCAATGTAAAAGGACAATAGGAAGAACCTGGGGCATAAAACCAGAAGTAGCATTATGGATTTATAAGGCAATAATTTTGCCAAGAATCCTACATGGAGCCCTGGTATGGTGGCACAAGGCTGTCATCGGGGAAAACAAACAAGAACTAGATAAAGTCCAAAGGCTTGCAGCCCTAATGACCACGGGAGCGATGAGGTCTACACCAACAGCCGCGCTAGAGACCATACTGGGGCTGAATCCCTTGGATCTAGAAATAAAAAGAAAAGCAACCGAACAATGGTTCAAACTAAGAAGCACTGGCCTATGGACCGGAAATTTTATGGACAAAGGTCATGCAAGTATAAGTAAGAACTACGAAGATAAATTGTCAATGATTCTATCCAATAACGACCTAATTAGGAAGGAGAGAATCTTCGACAAGAAATACAGAATACACATAGGGAAACGAGATGAATGGCGCATAGATCCCAGTGATACTATCTGCTATACAGACGGTTCAAGAAAGGAATTGACTAGTCTATCCGGATCCGGAGTGCATATAACATGCAAAGATGGAACTGAATTGGACAGGTCAATACCCCTAGGAAGATTTGCAAGTGTCTTTCAGGCAGAGATATATGCCATAAAGGAATGCGTGGAAATAATGGAACACCTAACCACAACAGGAAAGGTGACCATATACAGCGATAGCCAGGCGGCACTGAAAGCGCTTGACAAAGTGGAGACAACATCAGCAACAGTCAAGGAATGTAAGGAATCACTAGATAAACTGGCCAAGAACACCGACGTAACGATTGCCTGGGTCCCCGGACATGAGGGAAACACGGGCAACGAGCGGGCTGATGAACTCGCCAGAGAAGGTGCTGATGAAACCTTTGTGGGGCCGGAATCCCGGCTGCCCATAGCACACAAAATCGCCAAAGGAGTAATCAGACAACAAAAAAAAACAGAACAACAGCAGAAACCAACCAAAGATGGAAGACCTCGACTGGAATGAGACAGTCGAAAATCTTCATCAAGGGTATGGACAAGAGAACGACGAGTCATATCATGAAACTCTCAAGAGGAAACATGAGACTCGCCATAGAAGTAATAACAGGGCACTGTCGACTAAACAGACATCTGACAGTGATAGGAGTAAAAACCGACCCGAAATGCCCAGAGTGCATGGACAGCGATGAAACAAGCTTCCACCTGCTGGCAGAATGCCCCATGTACTCATTGACCAGATGGGAACTCCTAGGGTCGGACAGACTATACGAAGATGACATTAGCAATCTGAAGGTGGAACAGATAATAAGATTTGTAAAGGACACAAGAAGATTCGACGGGGGACCGTGAGAGCTGGATCAACCATACTCTCCCCAAGGGGAGAACTGGGGAAATGGACGAAGTGGCCCGCAAGAACCGCGGGTGGATCGTCCGTCCGGCTACCGGTGTCCCCGTTGGAAATAATAATCATCCTGGAGCTGCCAACAACGATGACCTGGGTTTTGGAGGGATTCACGTTCAGTCCATATCGCTTGCTCCACTCGCAGATTTGCACCAAGTCATCATTGATGATGGAGAATGCTTCACTCAGCTCCTGCACAGGTGCTAGCATGTAAATTTGCAAATCGTCTGCATATAGGTTACCACCTCTACCTCTCCTACCTCTCCTACCGGATGAAAGTAATGATTTAAAGATAGAGTTTATAAATATTGCGAAAAGTAACGGAGAAAGAACGCCACCTTGTGGTACACCGGCAGATGTATCACACCAATCCGAGGAGCATTCATTATACCTTACACGCTGCCGGCGACCAAACAAGTAACTTTGAAACCAATCAACTACTATTGGAGAGATGTTAATGGAGCGCAATATGCCGAAGAGGATATGGAAATCCACCGTATTAAACGCATTGCAGAAATCAAGTAAGGAGAGTACGGTAAGATTCCCATTTTCCATACCACTTCTGATATCATCCGTAACATTAATCAAAGCACTTGCCGTGCTGTGTCCTGGACGAAATCCTGACTGAAAAGTTTTGGTTTAGGAAGGAACTTACCTGGGTATACACTAGCCGTTCCAACACCTTAGATAGAAACGGCAAGATGGAGATAGGTCGGTACTAAGAAAAGGAGACAGGGTTGGACTTCTTAGGTAAAGGAATAATTTGTGCCTCCTTCCAAGCCTTTGGGAATACAGTGCAGGTAAGAGAGTAATTAAGGATATGACACAATGTAGGAAGAATTTCGTCCAGGATCGGCAGAATCATGTTACGGCTGACACAATCACTACCAACAGCATTGGAACTTATAGACATAATGCACTTCTTAACATCACAAGGAGATAGTTGATCAAAAAAGAACGGTGGATAAGAGGGTGCTGGAAGTGAAGAAAGATATTGTAAAGTATGAACTTTTTGGGTCTGATCAAGAGTAGACGAGGAAGAGAAGTGTCGATTTAACAAATTGATATAAATATTTTTTGGAGTAACTAGTTTATTTGATTTTCCAACCCCCAAAGTCTTAAGAAATTTCCAAATTTTGGTTGGGTCGCCGTTCTCGACCGTAGTATGAACGTGTTGGCGTTGGGCTTTCCTACACTCCCTACTGCAGAGATTTCTTAGTGACACATATCTTTCGTGGTTTATAGTGGTAGGGCGATATTTATATTTACATATAAGCTTTTTTGGCTATTAAGGCCTTAATTTCGGGTAAAAGCCAGGGGGCCGGCAAGTGGCGGATCTTTATAGCACGAACAGGGGCATTAATGTCATAAAAATTTATTAGCTTGTTAGTCATGATATTAACTTTTTTATCCACGCAATCTGCTGTAACAAGTGGAGCCCAATCAATATCACTAGCGTCCCTGCGCAGACTAGCGTCCCTGCGCAGACCACTCTGTAATTCAAACAAAAAAAAACCATATCACTAAATAGAATCTCTGTACATAGTTGAAAAGTATAATTATAGAATACTAACTGTCCCGGCGAATTTCTTAACGCATTTTTTTTCATAGGAACTGTCGTTATCAAGGGAAATAGGGACTGTTAAAAAATAGGGGTTGATCGTAGAGGGTTGAAAATTCAGGTTTGTATGTATTTTCTAATGCTGTATCATAAAAAAAATAAAATTAAAAATTACCTAACGGTCCAGCGACCCGACTGAATTTCAAGTGTTAACACCGGCACATTTCCTCATAAGTAGGGAGCTTCTGTCTGTACCGGAGAACAGTCTTACAGATCTGTCTGGCTCTAGACTGAATCGATGGCAACTTGTCCAGCAGATGTCTCAACAATTTTGGAAACTCTGGAAACAAGATTACTTACATACTTTACAAACACGCCAAAAATGGCATAGTTCTTCAAACAATTTACAACTCGGTGATCTTGTTCTTATAAATTCTGATGCCCCGCCACTCAAATGGGCACTGGGTAGAATTACGAAACTGCATAGTGGCCCCGATGGCGTGGTCCGTGTAATTCGTTTAAAAACATCGAACGGCAACGAACTAACTCGTCCAGTTTCAAAAGTAAGCCCGTTGCCTCTCGATCACAACTTTTAACTAAACTATAATTCCTTACTTAGATTTAGTTTATTTATTTTATACATTATACAGTCCATTGTTCTAACTTTAATTACACTATATCTCAATTTATAATTTATCTATTCAATTACACATGTTATACATTCTCCTACACTCAAACTAGTTAACAAATTCTACCGAACTTGGTATCGTAACTGGGAAATCCTTGCGGATTTCGGTAGGGGGAAATGTATAATACTTTTATAATCTATGGTCAGCTGACTACAAACACCCAGCATCCGCAACGCTGTGTGGCGAGACGTTCAAACTATTTTTCTCCACAAAAACAATCAGTATAAAATCCAAAAACTATTAAAAGTGTGTGCGTAATAATAGCATCCGGGACCGGCCATCACAAATAATCAAGAGACACAGGATTTCAAGGAGCACGGGTGAGTCAATTTTACTGACCTCATTTGCAATTTTCAAATTACATAATTAACTGGGTTATCGTCATACACTATCCTTAACATTTAAGGAGATGAGAAAATAGATGTTGTCCGATTTACAGACCTACCCAATATGCACACAAAATTTCATGAGAATCGGTCAAGCCGTTTCGGAGGAGTTTAACTACAAACACCGCGACACGAGAATTTTATACGTAGGTCACACTATAAGTTTTGCGTAACTTAAAAAAAACAAGATATTATAACCAAAATATTATGTTTATTGCTTTTCAAAATACTCTCCTTTACATTTTAAACATTTTTTCCTGCAATCGATCCATTTTTTAAAACAGGAGGACCACAGATCTGAAGGCATGTTTTCTACGTGCTGATTGAACGCTATCACTGCCTCTTCGGAGTTGGTAAAAGTGAAACCTCTCATCAAATTATTGATTTTGGGTGAAATACAGAAATCACAGGGTGCTAGGTCGGGGCTATGCGCAGAATGTACAGGAATTGTACAGATGGGACCCGTTTATACCAACGTTACTCGTCTGCCTAACTTTTGTTGGCTTATTCTCATTTTCAAACACCTATTCACAAGATTGCTGTTTTTTTTCGGGTTCAAAACAATAAATCCACGTTTCGTCTCCTGTGACAATGTCATAAACAGCATTAGAATGTCCGTGGTCGTACTTCAGTAGCATCTGTGAGCACCATTCCACGCGAGCCTGCTTCTGCTCCGCTGTCAGTTCATGAGGGATCCAACGACAACAAAGTTTCCGAACTTTCAATTCTTCGTGTAAAATTTTCTGGATTTGACTCATACCAATCCCCAATAGTCCTGGAATTGTCTCATAGGTAATCTGCGGGTTTTCTTCAATTAACCGCTTAACAGTAGCCACATTATTTTACAAACTCTACAAATTTTATAAACTCGACCTCTCTCAAATTCAGCAAACCATCGCCTCACGGTGCTCAAACAAGGTGCTTCTCTCCCAAAAGCAATTTGAAGACGAGCGGCACAGTCTTGCGGAGAGAGAGAGAGAACTTTTAAAATCATAAAAAATCATAGCTCTAAAATCTTTTCGACTTAATTCCATTTTCGTTGCATACATAGAACTTTGATGTGTGATAAAAAACAATTGATAAATGATTTCCAGCCGATTGTTTTTTTTATTACTAAGAAGGTTGCAACGTTTAAAAAAATATAACATTCGAAATTTAAATAGTTCCCACTACTTAGCTAGAAGTGCAAAACTTTTAGTGTGCCCCATGTACCTATATTAGATTAAAATATAATCAAACAAATACGTACAAATAAGTACCTTCAGGATCAAAGATTAAGGGTGCAAATGGGTTCCACAAAGATCTTAGAGGCCCAAACGAACCTCACATGCAAGCGGAGCACTTGCCGATCAACGGTAAACTTAAAAGAGCTCGTTTGCTCGCCCCTTAGTACGTGTGACCGAACAAGTTAGTACTATAGCCTATTATAGTATTATACCTTCTGGAAATGGCCGGATTATATCGTGTTACGATGTGGAAGTATGGACATCAAATATATTACGTGTGTTCACATCACTAAATGGAACATACTAGAAGACCAAGGAACGAGTTTAAACAATACATAAATTCCTTCGCTCATTGTTCTGTGAAGTAGTTGAGATCGAACAAATAAGGAATAGCCGCCAGCCATTGGTAGCGCAAGCGCGGATATCGATGTGTAGTTTGCCTTGTCACTAAGCGTTCGAGTAGGGATACGGTACCCTCTCCGCACCTCGTCCCCGCGGCCATCTTTTAAAAGTGCAGGCGCACCGAGCGGAGACACAAATTAGCATATTAGAGATCTCATCAACGCACGGCTGCCGTAACCGCCATTAACGAAGTATTGAATTTACTAAATTTAAAATTTAAAATTCAGAACAAGTATAGTTATTAGAACAGTGTGTGCAACTTGTGCAGTTAGTTTTCCGTCCCGAATACCCGGGGTAAGTGCTGTGAACAGAATAGCTTCTATAATGTCAACCGCGCGATCTATAATTAGAATATTACCAAATAGCTATTTCATAGATTATTAGCCGGCAGTAAGTTAAAGTAAAAATATAGTTGTTTAGACTCCGAGATGAATCGAGCCACGGTATTGTAGTTTCAATTGTGTATAAAGTAATTAATATATTTTTTATTTTTTTATTTTTATATAATTTATGCTTTCGATTGTCGGCACTTGGTGGAACATATAGTAATACATTATGAAATGACTCACTTGTACAGATATTCCACAATTTTTTAATTATTAGTAGGACCTGACCGGTTTCGGTCTATGGCATCTTGTAAGGTGCTCCACACTTATTCACATCACATATTTAAAAAAAACATTTCATATACTTTGTGTTAAATAATCGTGAAGCTAACACTGGCCTCCATACTTGATTATAATATAAAACAAAAACTAATGTGGGTACATATAAATAAAGTTAATGTCACAGTATAAGAAATTTACCCAAACAGTAGGGAAAAATTACCCTTCTCCAAATTAATATTAATGTTTCTCAATTATTACAATAAGATGTCAAATTTCATTACTGAATTGGTATTCGTAGGTCTTTCCATACCAGAGTTTCCGAACACACTAGTGCTTGGAAGTTAAAAAAGACTGAGTCGAATTTCGCAGAACATCTTATTATGGAAAATCATATCTTCGACCCAGAATCTAATTTCAGAGCGTTACATATATGCGACAAAGGTAAGAAGTTGACCACCTTGGAAGCTCTAGAAATTAATAAGTTGTTGTTGGGCAACCGCGATGCGTTACTGAACCAACAACTGGATCTCAATAATTCACCGCTTTTAAAATATTTTAAAATGTAAATTGTCATCCACGTGTCTGACTGATATAACAATTTGACATAATTTGGAATTTAACTGTTTTAATGAGTAGGTTTTCAAGTTTTTAATAGTTTTATATTTATAATTAGTTGGACATATTATTACTAGTTGACATGCATTATTTGACATATTAGATTATTTGACATGTGTTGTTTGAAGGGATGTGACATTCTTCTTTGACAGATTTGTGATTTGATTTTTATTTTTTTATTGTTTGTAATGTTGTAACTTATAAATTTAATTTTGACATGAGCCATTTTAATACCAATTCAGTAATGAAATTTGACATCTTATTGTAATAATTGAGAAACATTAATATTAATTTGGAGAAGGGTAATTTTTCCCTACTGTTTGGGTAAATTTCTTATACTGTGACATTAACTTTATTTATATGTACCCACATTAGTTTTTGTTTTATATTATAATCAAGTATGGAGGCCAGTGTTAGCTTCACGATTATTTAACACAAAGTATATGAAATGTTTTTTAAAATATGTGATGTGAATAAGTGTGGAGCACCTTTGAAGATGTCATAGAGCGAAACCGGTCAGGTCCTACTAATAATTAAAAAATTGTGGAATATCTGTACAAGTGAGTCATTTCATAATGTATTACTATATGTTTCACCAAGTGCCAACAATCGAAAGCATAAATTATTTAAAAATAAAAAATATATTAATTACTTGATACACAATTGAAACTACAATACCGTGGCTCGATTCATCTCGGAGTCTAAACCACTATATTTTTACTTTAACTTACTGCCGGCTAATAATCTATGAAATAGCTATTTGGTAATATTCTAATTATAGATCGCGCGGTTGACATTATAGAAGCTATTCTGTTCACAGCACTTACCCCGGGTATTCGGGACGGAAAACTAACTGCACAAGTTGCACACACTGTTCTAATAACTATACTTGTTCTGAATTTTAAATTTTAAATTTAGTAAATTCAATACTTTGTTAATGGCGGTTACGGCAGCCGTGCGTTGATGAGATCTCTAATATGCTAATTTGTGTCTCCGCTCGGTGCGCCTGCACTTTTAAAAGATGGCCGCGGGGACGAGGTGCGGAGAGGGTACCGTATCCCTACTCGAACGCTTAGTGACAAGGCAAACTACACATCGATATCCGCGCTTGCGCTACCAATGGCTGGCGGCTATTCCTTATTTGTTCGATGTCAACTACTTCACAGAACAATGAGCGAAGGAATTTATGTATTGTTTAAACTCGTTCCTTGGTCTTCTAGTATGTTCCATTTAGTGATGTGAACACACGTAATATATTTGATGTCCATACTTCCACATCGTAACACGATATAATCCGGCCATTTCCAGAAGGTATAATACTATAATAGGCTATAGTACTAACTTGGTCACACGTACTAAGGGGCGAGCAAACGAGCTCTTTTAAGTTTACCGTTGATCGGCAAGTGCTCCGCTTGCATGTGAGGTTCGTTTGGGCCTCTAAGATCTTTGTGGAACCCATTTGTCACTTGTACAGATATTCCACATTTTTTTAATTATTAGTAGTACCTGACCGGTTTCGCTCTATGGCATCTTCAAAGGTGCTCCACACTTATTTACATCACATATTTTAAAAAACATTTCATATACTTTGTGTTAAATAATCGTGAAACTAACACTAGCCTCCATTTGATTATAATATAAAACAAAAACTAATGTGGGTACATATAAATAAAGTTAATGTCACAGTATAAGAAATTTACCCAAACAGTAGGGAAAAATTACCCTTCTCCAAATTAATATTAATGTTTCTCAATTATTACAATAAGATGTCAAATTTCATTACTGAATTGGTATTAAAATGGCTCATGTCAAAATTAAATTTATAAGTTACAACATTACAAACAATAAAAAAATAAAAATCAAATCACAAATCTGTCAAAGAAGAATGTCACATCCCTTCAAACAACACATGTCAAATAATCTAATATGTCAAATAATGCATGTCAACTAGTAATAATATGTCCAACTAATTATAAATATAAAACTATTAAAAACTTGAAAACCTACTCATTAAAACAGTTAAATTCCAAATTATGTCAAATTGTTATATCAGTCAGACAAATTGTCTTTATTGTTTGTAATGTTGTAACTTATAAATTTAATTTTGACATGAGCCATTTTAATACCAATTCAGTAATGAAATTTGACATCTTATTGTAATAATTGAGAAACATTAATATTAATTTGGAGAAGGGTAATTTTTCCCTACTGTTTGGGTAAATTTCTTATACTGTGACATTAACTTTATTTATATGTACCCACATTAGTTTTTGTTTTATATTATAATCAAGTATGGAGGCCAGTGTTAGCTTCACGATTATTTAACACAAAGTATATGAAATGTTTTTTAAAATATGTGATGTGAATAAGTGTGGAGCACCTTTGAAGATGCCATAGAGCGAAACCGGTCAGGTCCTACTAATAATTAAAAAATTGTGGAATATCTGTACAAGTGAGTCATTTCATAATGAATTAAATATCAGGATCAGGCGGTGCTGAATTTCTTGCCACAAAATATACCAGAAAACATTTAGGACGGTGAGGTTAAATTACTCCACCCCTAAATGCTATAATGATATATGTATTACCTATCTATATATCGCACCTTCGGTGCAACAAAGTCGTAACAGCTCATTTTGTGATTTTACAGGAAAGCACTTTCTAGTTTTTTTTTCGGGTTTGTTGTCTTATTACTGGATTATTATCCACAATAGGTTTTACATTTTAACAAAATTATATTGTTTGTTTCTTTTGCTACAGTTTCATGAAATTATTTTATTTTCAATTACTAATAAAATGTAAAAAAAAAAAGCCGAAATAAAAAAAAGGGGCCTTATTGTGACTTTGTTGCATCAGGAATTAATATAATTTTGTAAATTGTGTGCTATGCAGGTTGTGATTTAAGATAAGGTTTTAGCAGGTTTTAGATAAAATAAAAAGTTATAATCAAATATTTCGTATATTTTCTTCTCGTAAAATCAACTACTAATTAAAAAATGTATCTCCAAACAATTGAAATCTTACGAACTACAAAATAATTTGGCATTATTTTTACAGTGTTGTTTTTATTAAAACCACTTCGAAAATAATCCCAAAATTATTTATACTAGGAAACAATAACCTTCGCAATCAGTGTCCTTTTTTTAGGCTTCGGGTTAGTGCTTGGTTCTATAGTCTCAGGGACTACATTATGAGTGCTTGGTTCTATAGTCTCAGGAACTACATTATGATGCCGCGCAATTCAAAAACACATCAGAATTACTTTCGGATGATGATGACCCGCTAGATGTAGACCCGGAGCTGCTGGAACTACTACTAGAACTGGAGGAATCACTGTTTGCTGAATTATGGGCCGATGGATAAACTTTTTATATGGTTGCTTCTTTTTCGGTGGTTCATATTCAGATCCATCACTCACATACACATCTTCATTATTATCAGAAGAAATCTCATTGTTCAACGAAATATCTTGATTTGGTTTATTTTGGCTTCACGGTAAAAACTATTTCACCATCACCATCATTTGCATGATTTTCGGTAATTGATAGATCGTTTTTCTGCCATCAAGAGTACGGGGCATATTATTTATTGAAGAATGAGAAGTTTCAAAGCTGTAGCTATGATCGTTGAGTTGATTTTCTGAGTCATAGTTCTCTAACCCGGTTTCAACTAATGTTATGTTTTCTATCAAATTATTATGTTGAAAAGGAACCATCGAAATAATTTTCCTACTTCGGGAACCCATTGTTCTCTGGAATATAATTAATTTTATTAAAAACTAGTTTGAAGCGAGTGATAATTATGTCAGTGAGATGCTGATGGGTGAGATGATGTCAGTGAAAGCTTAATTCTATAGTTTATATAGGTAATAATCCTGAGGTCCATTATAATAGTTTATTTGGTACATTATCTGATGCTTTTTCAGACACATTCAAACAAAAATGCCAAAATCGTAGTGTTAAAACGAAATTTTGTGAATGGGCAACAGCAGGCATTTATAAAAGTAGACGAACGCTGTTTGATCTATATGCAGAAAAACGATACAGATTTGATAAAAGTTTCATTGAATATGTTAGGAATTACTCCAAAGTATTCAAAAAAGTATGTAGACAGGCTAAATCCATTCACATCAAAAGGAAAATAATTGAGGCTCCTAACAAAATAAAAGAAACATGGAAAGTTATAAACAAAGAGTCAGGTAAATGTAAAGTGAGGGATACTGTTACTAAAATTAAATTAGAAAACAAGAATATAACCTCTCCGAAAGGTATTGTAAATGCATTTGAAGATTATTTTACCAACATTCCATTTAAAGTAACTTCTTCTGTTAATTCATGTGCCCACAGTGCTGTCGCCTTTCTCGAAAGTAATATTGGTTCTTCATCTAAATTTAACTTCAAACATATAGACCCCAGTGACATCTTGAAAGCATTTAAAAATCTCAAAATTAAAAAGTCTGAAGATCACTGGGGCATATCAGTTAGCTTAATAAGTAATGTAATTGATATCATTGCACCTGACTTGGCACTAATTTTTAATGAATGTGTAGATGAAGGTATATTCCCTAACCTAATGAAAAATAGTAGACTAATACCATTATTTAAGAAGGGATCTAAGTCTGAACTTGGTAACTACCGCCCCATTTCTATTTTGCCAGCTCTGAGTAAGGTGTTTGAGAGAGTGATGCTAAATCAAATGCAAGTCCACTTCACGACCAACAATCTTTTCCACAGCCAGCAATTTGGCTTTACTCGAGGAAAATCTACCACCGATGCGGGAGTAACCCTTGTTAGCTTGATTTACGACGCATGGGAGGGATCGCAGGATGCCATTGGGGTATTCTGCGATCTGTCTAAAGCATTTGATTGTGTTGACCATCAGACACTTTTGCTAAAGTTACGTCGGTATGGTTTTGACAAAAAATCCTTAGAACTATTAGGATCTTACCTGACAGATAGGCTGCAGACTGTTCATGTGAACAACGTTAAGTCAAACGGAACTAAGGTCAAAATAGGCGTACCTCAGGGATCAATTCTGGGGCCTTTTCTCTTCTTGGTTTATGTTAATGACTTGCCTTGCATGATCGAGGCACAAGCTGGAATAGTAATGTTCGCGGATGATACATCACTTATATTCAAAGTAAATCGGCATAGTACAGATGCCAATAATGTTAATAATATTTTAAATGATATTTCAAATTGGTTTTCTACAAACAACCTATTGTTGAATGCAGAAAAGACTAAATGCGTTAAATTTACAATGCCCAATGTCAGACAAGCAAACGTCCATGTCGTGCTGGGTAGCCAAAGGTTAGAATTTGTAAATAACACTACCTTTTTAGGAATAACAATAGATTCTAAATTACAATGGGGTGACCATATCACCATTTTAGCTAATAAGCTTAGCTCTGCTGCGTATGCTGTGAGACGGATTAGGCAGTTGACAGATGTAGCTACTGCTAGGCTAGTTTACTTTGGTTACTTCCATAGCTTGATGTCCTATGGAATACTACTTTGGGGAAATGCAGCAGATATAGAAACAATTTTTATATTACAAAAGAGGGCAGTCCGTGCCATTTATTGTTTAGGTAAAAGAGATTCTCTTAGGGAGCGATTTAAAGATATTAATATTTTAACTGTAGCTTCCCAATATATATTTGATAACATACTGTATGTTAGGAAAAATATATCTAGCTATACTAAAGTAAGTGACGTCACAGACAGAAATCTACGTAATAAAAATAAACTACTCCCTCCGTGTTATCGACTTGGCAAGGTTAGTCATTCTTTCAAGGGGGAAGGTATACGCTTTTATAATAAATTGCCTGAATCGGTCCTTTGTATGCCCGACAATAAAAATATGAAGCTCGTAGCACGAACTTAGTTTAAAACGAACTTAGTAAATATAGTTTTGAAGTATAGTTCATTCGAAATTACTTTTAGATAGATAGATAGATAACTCTTTATTGTATACCATAATACAGTAATTTACAGTATGGACATAGTTACATAGTAATTTTGGAGCAATAGTGTTTCGATTTTGTGTTAAATAATGCAATCAATACATAGAATACAAAAAAAAACTGTAAAGTTACGAGGCCTTTCATTGTTATGCGATAAATTATGTATATGGTATTGCAGCTACAAAAACATTTTTATCGCTTACTACTTTGTATTTTCAATAGTTTAGTTAAAAAAGTAATAATATTGGGGTCTACATAATCCTATTTTAAAAGTATGACTTTATAGTTCTAACAGCTTAAGTTAAAATTAATATTTTTGGGCATACAAAACCACAATTTAATTTATGACTTTAGCACCAACACCATAGTTAAAAAGTAGATACTATTATTGGGCCTACAAAAACACATTTTTATTTAAGACTTCGTAGTTTCAATTATACTAATTGAAAATAATTAAATTGGACCAACAAAATCATTTTTGTAATCAATAGCTATGTAGCACCAAGTTCTTTGATTAATACAATAAATAATTGAGGTTATACATATAAATGAGTGTTTGTTGCTCCAATGAGTGAGAATAAAAATGGTAACAATTACCTTTATGCGGTTGTAGCTCCGGGACACGACGATTTCTCCCGACAACGGGGACACTATTGGACAATCAGACACTGTTGGCCCAAGTATCGTCGGTAAAGCAGTAATAACCACAAAGGCACTCACGCCATTTTGCGAAATGTTGATGTACTTTTACGGCTGTCTTTGTTTTCCCAAACGAATGTATTATTTTTAAACGATTTGGCGTAATTAAGTCGATTTTGCTATTTTGCGTATTTATGACTTTGTTGCACCGAAGGTGCGATATGTTGTCTATGTAATTACCTATTTTATAAACTCGTAGGGAATGTTAGGACCTAGTAACATTGCCCTATCGAATATAATAATAAATTGTTAAAAATATTTCTACCTAAAATTCTCTTAAGGGCTAAATTTATATATCCACTAAATTTATTATCATATTCCACATATCTGGAATATTCACTATTATTTAATATTTTATTATCGAGACGGCCATAGGACTGTAATTTTAGGGTTCCCTATATTGGTGAACCATTGTGAGATTCTTTTCGGTAACATTTTAGTATCTAGACGGCCCCTGAGGGACCGTCATTTTAGGGTTCCCTAATATAGTGAACCATTATAAAGTTTTAATTGTTAGATGGGAATTACGCATAACGCAGACTCTTTAGGAACTTCGTCTCCAATACGTAATAGGTAGAAAAATAAAGCTAAATTTTTTTATTTGATTATTAGTTAATTCTTTCTTTGAGATTTTCTGCCGCCGGTCGGAGACCGATATATAGGGATGAGCCAACTACCTGTCTGTGTTTTCCCTGTTCCCATGTTTGTATAATCCTGTGTTATGTGTAACCTTGTCATATACCCTCATGTAAATAATTGTGCAGTGCATCCGACAATTAGGAAACCTGTACGACGATTTACATGTGGGGCCTACGGCAAGCGGTGCCGAGCCGGAATCTAATACTTTGCTTGTGTCCTTTCCAGAACTACCTTGGGGCTTAGTATAAGCCATATTTGAGAAAAGTACAATTGCTGAGCAATCAGACGCTGCGCCGTCGCTCCTGTGGCCTTCGACCCAGAGCAACTCGTCAGCTACCACGATTGATTGGAGGACACCAGCGGATCCTGCCGGCCGACCGCCCGTCGCCTGTGGACCCCCAGTTAAGTGCACCGGGCACTTCCGTACAACAGTATTGTGATCCTATACTTTTTTTTTTTTTTTTTTTAATTCCGCGGCCCAAGGCCGCGGCCGCTCTAACGTCCGTTGCCGGGCGTCCCTGGTTACTAGCAGAGGGTATGTCCAGTGGCGCCCGGCGGACTTTGACCACCCCTGTGGTCTCTGCGGGTGTTTGGTCGGGACGAGAATCCCGCGTCATTGGGGTCGGGTTTTATCCCGCGTCAGTGAGTGAATCTGGTTGCGTGCTATGGGGCAAAGGCCCCGCAGCACGCAACCCTTCTAGCCTGCTTCTGTAAGGACGGTGGGTGGCGATCCCGCCGTCCTCAGGCCCCGATCATGGAGGACGATAGTCTTGGGCGTAGTCGCGTAGTCTGGGGCGGCCTGGCCGCCGACTACGGAACTCGGCGGGGAGGGTACGCTCCCTCTCCCTCCCGGCCGTCTCCTTCGCGAGCATGACTTGCTCGCAGAAGGACACGGCCGCGTTCCACCTACTCCCGCTGGATACCATGGCTTGAAGCATGGTCCCCAGCGAGAGGGTATCCACGCCCAGACCCACTACGAGGTCCCGGCGCTGACTCGCCCACGCTGAGCACTCCACCAACGTGTGGAGTGCGGTGTCGTCGCACGGTACGTGAGGCATCCATGCTGCCTCTGCAGCCAATCGTCCATGATCGGTCTCACCGCCGCGATGAAGATGGCACCCCCCTTGGGTTGCTCAAGTCGCACCCTCCATGACTCCATGAGATCCTGGCGGAGTTGGGACCGCTGGTCCTCGATTTCTCGAGACGCAGGCCTGTGGTCCCGCTCCAGCGCCTCCTTGCGCCATTGGAACAATGACGCAAGGGCTCTCGCTTCCAGGTCCGATGGAGGGGTCCCGGCTAGGAGACATGCAGCCTCTCCGGAGATCGTGCGGTACCCCCGTACGGTTCTGACGGCCAAGGTTCTAAGTGGTCTGTTTAACAGAGTCACGTTCCCCTTGACCGCCAACCTATCCGCCCATACGGGAGCCCCGTATAGGGCCATACTCCGCACGATCCCCAGGTACAGTCTCCTGCAGGAGGCGTTGGGTCCCTTTAGGTTGGGCATCAGTCGCGAAAGTGATCCTATACTATCGAGACACTCATATCTACTTGTATTATATAAAACCCTAGGTTCCTTAGCAGGAACCTAGGGTTACTTTTAGTAGGTACTTTTAGTAGGTTAGGGGTACTTTTAATAGCTTAAAAGTACGTTAATTGTTTAACGTTGTATAATCCCCGTGCTTGTAATTGTATTTGAAAATATTGACAGGTTAAATGGCCGTTTATGCCAAGAATTAGCCTGCTGGTTCTAAGAAGCGTCGATACATTTAATTTCCAATCGGAAATGATCAACCAAATGACACACATATATCACACCTATTTCTCCAAAGCGGTAGGCAGAGGTACATTACACAGCCACACTTTTCAAGTATTTTTAGTCCCATGTAATAGAGGGCAAGCCTATTGCCGTCACCGGGCACATTTATAATGGTTATGTCCAAAATGGCCGAATGAATTTAATAAAAAGTAAGTAGCAGCTATATTATAATTTTGAAAAAATATTGAAACCCGTTGCTTTGCGATGAAATGTTGATGAAAGGCAACAAAATCTTACGTGCCAGCCGCTGTGGCACAGTCAATTAAAGTCCTGGGCGTCTCGGACTAATACTCGGTTTATAACCAAATGATTGTGTTGAAATATCCTAACACGCCAATAGGTCCCTTTTATACCATAATACAAAATTGGTCCAAAATAACAACGATAATTTGTATATATTAAAATGAAAGACCAAAAATTATGTTAGTGCTAATTTTAACTCTTAAAACCCTGTAGTTGTTATATAATAAACGTCAACAAACGCACAAAATTGAGAAAAAATGCGAAAACGTGCCTTCGTATTTTTCAGATTTAACCCAATAAATCAACACAAATTGATAAAAAGAAACACTTTTTGAACACTGAAAAAACCAATAAATATAACGTGGTACTTTTTTTTGTACCTTTACAAACAAAAACTTCCCCTTTTAAAGCCCTAAAATCTAGATATGTTTTACGTAAATTCTCCATAGAAAAATGTATGGAAATTCAAGCACGTCCCGATAGCACGGTTGTCGCTACTAATCGCCAGTGCGCCATAGAATTTCAAAGTGACTCCACGCGTGTCGGATGCTACAGCAAAATTACGTGTTGTGAATTTGTGTTTTTTGTGAAAAACTGTAAGTACAATATTTTTATAACTAATTTACTTTCAGTAAGTAGAAAGTACCGATATAATGAAAGTCTGAATGAACCTTGTAAAGTAGGTATCAATTCAGGCTTGAAACAATCAAAGCCCTGCCCACCTTATTTTCTCGAGATATGAACTGGCGGGGTATATAGTTCTCTGCACGACATACATAGATTTTTCAACATGATAAAGGCAATAGGTATCATAAACGTAATTGGTAATCGAGGGTCTCTTTTCGCAGGATAATTTGCTGAGTGCCATGCCAGCGAAAAGAAAATTTAGTACGCATTATAAAAACGTGAAAGCCAAAAGATCTCGGAATAAAATGTAAGTTCCTCCCTACTTATTTATTTACCTGCCTACTTGACTACGTCTTGTCCTAAATACCTAGAAAAAAATTACTAGATTTGTGTTAGTGTCAAGTAAAAATCCTAGTTTTATAACTTTTATTTGTGTGTATGCTTATCATGTCTTAGTAGTAATAATAATATAATCTATTTGCATTTTGAACAGGGTAGGTACATTACAAAGCAAATAGGTACAATGATTTAGATCGCCTGATTCAGACATATACCTACAACAGCATGTAAATATTGATTTGACATGTAATTAGATAGGTACACAATTAGGTATGTCAGTCTAAGAAGAAAAATTACAATGTCCAGTAGGTAATAATTACGTAATTTCAATATCTATATAAGTAATAAAGTCAATTTCTATAGGAACAATTTTCATAATAATAAATTTTATTACATAATATAGTATTAGTTTTCATATATTTATGTATTTCAAAGCAATGAGTTTGCTTACACTATTATTAGTTACAGTATTATTAGTTTTCATGTTCATCATGTCTAAATATGTGGAAGTGGAAGTAGGTATGTTTCCTATCAGAAATTGCACAGGCGCGCGCGCGGCTTTGTCGACATACCTACCGCCAAAGAGGCGCGCCGTGCCTGGCGTAGGGTTGTACAAAAATTACTAAATAAATAAAAAGTGGATATTGATGAATAATATTTCCAGTACTGAAAATGAAGAAAACCTTCAGGCTGAGACTCCGAGCAACACTGCTACGCGCTGTATAGAGGTAAGTTGTTATACGTAATTCTTGTAGACTTGTTACATAAATAAACAAACTAGTTAGTGATGGGCGAAGACAAAATCTCAGTACCTACAGTTTTTTTTTTACAATATTTATTATTTTCATTGTGAGACAAACACATACTTCTCAATTACTTTCTCAAAAGAAAATTCACGTTCAAATCTCGTATTTTACCAAAATCAAGATTTTTTTTTGTAAAATATTATCTTTTACGCGACTGGTGTACGTATGTATGTATGTATGTATGTATACTAAGTAATATATCTTTGTGGCACGATAAGTTCACAATTATTGAACCGATTTTAATGTTTTTAGTATCATTAGAATTGTCTTCTAAGCCCGAGTGACATAGAATAAGTGACGCCATAAAAAACCAATACGTATAGCGTAAAGGAAATTTATAATTTCTGTTCATCACGAACATAATATTGTATGAATTCTTTTGCACTTTTATAATTTGTCTTCGTCAGTTATGAATATAAATAAATAAACAATAAAAATGTTAAAACCCGACAGATTAAAAAAATGAAAATGTGTAATAAAAATATTTAATAAAAATAAATAACAACACCATTGTAATATAGCGTATTTAGCAGTCGGGGCCTATTTCTAAAGAAATATTTAGCTAGTCAGGAATATCTTCGAGCCTGTGAGGATTTCAATGGGTCTCAACTGTTGAATTCGATTTATTACAATAGTGTTCTTATTTATTTTAATGTAACATAATTCAAGACCGTAGACTTGTTTTCTTTTTACCTTTTGAGTTTTTATGCATATAGTCGGATTTATTAAATTTATGACGTGATAACGTCTTATAAATCGATGAACACCGGCAACACGCACAAAAAAGTGTCACATTATGTCACGCTAGGGTCAAGCGAGAGCGCAGTACAAGCGATGGAGAATAATATTATGACATTATCCGGTAAAATTATCGTCCTAAACCGACTTTACAAGCAACCAGTTTTTTGTTATGTTTATTTATTCATTTTCATAATTGACGAAGACTGATAAAAACGTTTAAGATTTTACATACATAGATTTTTCAACATGATAAAGGCAATAGGTATCATAAACGTAATTGGTAATCGAGGGTCTCTTTTCGCAGGATAATTTGCTGAGTGCCATGCCAGCGAAAAGAAAATTTAGTACGCATTATAAAAACGTGAAAGCCAAAAGATCTCGGAATAAAATGTAAGTTCCTCCCTACTTATTTATTTACCTGCCTACTTGACTACGTCTTGTCCTAAATACCTAGAAAAAAATTACTAGATTTGTGTTAGTGTCAAGTAAAAATCCTAGTTTTATAACTTTTATTTGTGTGTATGCTTATCATGTCTTAGTAGTAATAATAATATAATCTATTTGCATTTTGAACAGGGTAGGTACATTACAAAGCAAATAGGTACAATGATTTAGATCGCCTGATTCAGACATATACCTACAACAGCATGTAAATATTGATTTGACATGTAATTAGATAGGTACACAATTAGGTATGTCAGTCTAAGAAGAAAAATTACAATGTCCAGTAGGTAATAATTACGTAATTTCAATATCTATATAAGTAATAAAGTCAATTTCTATAGGAACAATTTTCATAATAATAAATTTTATTACATAATATAGTATTAGTTTTCATATATTTATGTATTTCAAAGCAATGAGTTTGCTTACACTATTATTAGTTACAGTATTATTAGTTTTCATGTTCATCATGTCTAAATATGTGGAAGTGGAAGTAGGTATGTTTCCTATCAGAAATTGCACAGGCGCGCGCGCGGCTTTGTCGACATACCTACCGCCAAAGAGGCGCGCCGTGCCTGGCGTAGGGTTGTACAAAAATTACTAAATAAATAAAAAGTGGATATTGATGAATAATATTTCCAGTACTGAAAATGAAGAAAACCTTCAGGCTGAGACTCCGAGCAACACTGCTACGCGCTGTATAGAGGTAAGTTGTTATACGTAATTCTTGTAGACTTGTTACATAAATAAACAAACTAGTTAGTGATGGGCGCAGACAAAATCTCAGTACCTACAGTTTTTTTTTTACAATATTTATTATTTTCATTGTGAGACAAACACATACTTCTCAATTACTTTCTCAAAAGAAAATTCACGTTCAAATCTCGTATTTTACCAAAATCAAGATTTTTTTTTGTAAAATATTATCTTTTACGCGACTGGTGTACGTATGTATGTATGTATGTATGTATACTAAGTAATATATCTTTGTGGCACGATAAGTTCACAATTATTGAACCGATTTTAATGTTTTTAGTATCATTAGAATTGTCTTCTAAGCCCAAGTGACATAGAATAAGTGACGCCATAAAAAACCAATACGTATAGCGTAAAGGAAATTTATAATTTCTGTTCATCACGAACATAATATTGTATGAATTCTTTTGCACTTTTATAATTTGTCTTCGTCAGTTATGAATATAAATAAATAAACAATAAAAATGTTAAAACCCGACAGATTAAAAAAATGAAAATGTGTAATAAAAATATTTAATAAAAATAAATAACAACACCATTGTAATATAGCGTATTTAGCAGTCGGGGCCTATTTCTAAAGAAATATTTAGCTAGTCAGGAATATCTTCGAGCCTGTGAGGATTTCAATGGGTCTCAACTGTTGAATTCGATTTATTACAATAGTGTTCTTATTTATTTTAATGTAACATAATTCAAGACCGTAGACTTGTTTTCTTTTTACCTTTTGAGTTTTTATGCATATAGTCGGATTTATTAAATTTATGACGTGATAACGTCTTATAAATCGATGAACACCGGCAACACGCACAAAAAAGTGTCACATTATGTCACGCTAGGGTCAAGCGAGAGCGCAGTACAAGCGATGGAGAATAATATTATGACATTATCCGGTAAAATTATCGTCCTAAACCGACTTTACAAGCAACCAGTTTTTTGTTATGTTTATTTATTCATTTTCATAATTGACGAAGACTGATAAAAACGTTTAAGATTTTGATCTAGTGTTATGTGTTTCAAAGATGTATTCTAAGGGAGTTCTTAGCTATGTTTGAAGAAATTTGGCCCATACCTTTTGAATTATTTTTTATAAAAAAAATCAAGCCATTATCTTTCTTTACAGGAACTAGTTATTGACAACCGTCAAGAGGGAAAGGTGGATGAAGTGGAAGTTGGGCGTAGAGTAGTGGATATTTCTTTTTTTTTTAAAGCTCTTCAGGCCATAGGGGACCACGGTCCAATGGATTGTAAGTTAAGTTACCTCAGTATAATAGGTGAAGTAAAAGTTGGTCTGGACTCAAAACTCATCATAAAATGTAGTATGTGTAATATGAAATTTACTGTGTGTTTGGTTGAAAAGAAAGAAGATAGCATGGAAGTGAATCATCAAATTGTGTCTGGTATCATATCATCTGGTGGGAGCTACTCTCAGTTAAAAACATTAAGTGCCGCAGTAGCCCTACCAATCATGTCACCTTCATTGTACAATGAAATTAATAATACGGTTTGCGATTGGTGGGAAAAGACAGCAGCACATTCCATGGCAGAAGCTGTCAAGGAAGAAGCGGAGTACGCAGTGTCTATAGGTAGTGTTGATAAAAATGGTACACCATTAATATCTGTTGCTGTTGACGGTTGTTGGAGCAAGAGATCTTATGGTAAGAATTTTTCCGCCTTATCCGGCGCAGCTGCGATAATTGGCATTAAAACTAATAAAGTATTGTTTTTTGGAGTTAAAAATAAATACTGCGTAGTTTGTGCACGAGCCGCAAAGAACAACAGTCAGCCCCCGGAACACCATTGTTTCAAGAATTATTCAGGATCATCTACCGGGATGGAATCGACCATTATAGTTGAGGGGTTTAAACGTTCCTTTGTTGATCACGGTGTAATTTATAATAAATTTGTAGCAGACGGCGATTCCAGTACTTATAAAAAAATATTAGATTCGCGTCCGTACGATAATTTAATAGTAGAGAAAATTGAATGCAAAAATCATCTTTTACGAAACTACTGCAATAGCTTGGAGAAATTGTCGAAAGACACTAAGTATCCTTGCGAATTACGGAAATTCCTAAAAGAAAGGTATTTGCGTTTAAGAACGGGTGTAAAATGCGCGATTAAATATTGGGGGGATCAAAATCAGTCACTCGAAGAAAAAATAAAAAATCTTAGCGAAGATATCCTAAATGGTCCACAACACGTATTTGGTAATCACCAACATTGCAAGGAGTATTTTTGTAGACCTGACACTCGTCGAATAGAACCTGTTGGGTTACTTCCAGCAATTGTTGGATGCGGATTAATGGACGCGGTAGAAATTTTAAGTAAAAGACTGTCATATCATTCTAGAAGTTTAATTCATAATTGCACAAGTAATATAGTTGAAAGTTTTAACGGAGTAATTGCCAAATTAGTTGGGGGTAAGCGTGTAAATTATTCTTCCCGTGGTTCTTATGCGGGCCGATGTGCAGCTGCTGTTGTGTCTTTTAATACGGGATCGATTCATAGTAAAACTCATGAAGTCATATTATTTTTTCATATTATTTTTTTTTATTAAATCTAGTCCTAATCCTTTGATCGCGAAAGTGGAAAATAGTAATCGTAGAAACCGTTTAATTGCTAAACCTAAATTAAGATTGAAAAAAAGCCACAGCGCTGTATCGAAAGACGCTCACTATGGACCAAACTGCGAAAAACCTGATCTGAGTCCAGAATTATATGAGAAAGCCAAGTCATCTTTTTTAGTTGATTTAAAGTTGTCTTGTGCTGAAAGAGAGGAGCTTGAAAGGTCGACCCATTTGCAAAGAAGTAGTGCTGAGTGGATGAGTACAAGGAGAAAATTACTAACCTCATCATCGTTCGGGGAAGTTTGTAAAAAACGAGAGAGCACAAGTTGTGCTGCTTTTGTTTGTAAAATCGTTTATGGTAGTAATATCTCCAGTTTGCCTGCTGTACGGTACGGTATCGAAAACGAAGAAACTGCAATTAGACAGTTAGAAATTCAAGAGAATATTAGTATACAAGGTTGCGGTTTGTTCGTCGACGATCAATATGAATTTCTTGGTACTACACCAGATGGCATTTATGCAAACGGTTTAATTGAAATTAAGTGCCCACATTCTTTAGCTGGCATGACTCTTGATGAAGCAATGGCCAAACATACCTTTTGGGTTAAGGACAAGGCTTCCAAGGGTTATGTCATAAATAAAAATCATTACTGGTATTTCCAAATTCAGGGACAGCTACATATAACTAAAAGAAACGTTTGCATGCTTGGCATCTGGTTTGGTGCTACTGTACCTATGAAAGTTTATATTATAGAAAATGACGACAAATTTTGGAAGGAGAAAATGGAGATGAAATTAGTTAAATTTTATTACGATTGTCTCCTTCCAGAATTAGTTGATCCTCGGCAGTCACGAAGCATGCCTATTCGTGACCCGCCCAATGTCATAGAGGCTATGAAAGAGAGGAAAGAAAGAGCTTTACGTGTTTTGAAAGAGAAGAACGTCTAATGATTTTGAAAGAGACTGAGGTAACTTAACTACCCAGCCGGTCGATTCACGTAAACACGCCAGTTCAAAAGTCGTTTTAAATTAGAAACTTAGAAATCGCCTTTGGTTTTCTGTTTTTAACGCACTTACTTATCTAGTCTTGGATTGTCATAAATCTTCCAATAGCTCAATTTCTATACAATTCCTATACGATTTTGAAGAGTTACCTGGTGTAAACCCAAGGTCCGATCCTAATGAAATTAAAATGTGACCACACGGGATGCACCAGCTTTCAAATAAAAAAAAGAATCATCAAAATCGGTTCAAAAAATACAGCGAATTGAGAATCTTCTTCTTTTTTTAAGTCGGTTAAAAAGTGTGCGAAGTGACATTTTTAATTCACTACACTACGGTTTTTATTACGTGAATCGGGCAGCTGGTAACATTTTCATTCTGATAGGTTTTGCAATAGCAATTGATTTTATCATCAAATTAGTAGAAATCAGAATTTGATCAGTAATCATTAAAATGAAAAAAACATTAGAATTTTGAACTCATATTTTGTTATTGTTTACTTTCGTTTAATTAAGTATATGAATAATTTATAAATTTCATGTTTGTTTATAACTAATTTTTGTACAACCCTAGCACGCTTTTTAGGTGGCGACTCATATTTTGTTATTGTTTACTTACTTTTAATTATATGAACCATTTTTATACTTGTGTTTCATTTATTGACAATTTTTTGTACAACCCTAGAAGATTTTTTAGATTGCGAGGTGATCGTAAGCAAAAAGTATTTGAGTTTACGCAATAGGCACATTTCCTTGCGTAGAGATAAACACTAGCGAGGAAAGGCGTGATGTTATTTCGACCGTACTTCCTACTGAATTTGCAATTATTTTATTGAATGAAAATTTTACGAAATAAGAATAAACTTTGGTAGTAAAATTACAAATAAATACATACTCGTAGTTGGAATTTTAGGTAAGTAGAATACAAAAAGGTCAGTCCGGACCTGCTCTTGATTGTTTATTATAAATAGAAAATCATAAAAATTGTGTCTCAAACTACTCTTATTTATTTATCTAGTAATTAGGATCATTTTATAACGCAAATTACTCTTGGAATATTTTACAAATAGGCAGTCGTTTATTTCCAATAATTCAACATTTTTGTTATGCTGTAAATATTCAACTTCAATAACAATAACTCAACGTGGAACGTTTGTCGCAAAACATTTTCAAAATCGCGGTCTCTCTGGGTCATTCACCCGCCCGTCGGATGATTTGGGCAACTTTAGCGCTGCTGTCGCTCAAAATCGACTTTGTGCGCGGTCTGGGCCCTTAAGACTGTAAAATTACTCACCAAATGGACATATTATAATCCACGCTATGTACATCTAGAAGAAAGCCGTGTCAATGAACAATACCCAGAGCACAGTATAAGTTTAATTTTACTATGCCCAGAGTTTTTCTTTTAATCCCGCGGCCAAAGCCGCGGCCGCTCTTACGTCCGTTGCCGGAGGTCTCTGGTACACACTATGCCCAGAGTAGAGAAAATGTAAACTAATAATAAATTTTCTATGACTGCCATCTATGGTTTCTTGTATAATACTCCTGAAAAAAATTGAATGTTGGGTGTGAAGGTACGGTACTGGACTCAAAACTTTGTTAGTTTAGAAGTTTGGTACGAGATGGCGTCACTTGTTAGCTGCTCTTTATTTTAGATAATTTTAGCAAAAAATCGACTTCAAATACTGGAATGGGACCAAATAATTGTAGGATTGGGGCCAAATTGAAATGAGACCACATAGTAATCACTAGCTTTCAATTAAAGATTTTTTTTCAAAATCGGTTCATTCAGTCGCAAGTTATAAGGTAACAAACATAACAAAACATGTAGTTAAATTAAGAACCTCCTGCTGTTTTGAAGTCGGTTAAAATAGCATAGATGTCACATTTTTAATTATTTTTAGCTGTCTGTCTGTCTGTCTGGTTGCTCCAGATAATCTCTGGAACGGGTGGACAGATTTTAACTAGAGTTTACTGGCGGATAGCTGATATAATGTGGTATAACCCGGGAAAGTCTTCCCGCGGGATTCGGGAACCATATATAAACTTTTTACGCGGGCGATGCCGATAAAAACCAAATATTTGTGTTTTCGTATGTTTGTAAAGAAAAGCTCAAAATATATACGTACTGGACCGTTTTCAAAATTGTTTCTTTCGGATACCTACTATATTATTCTTGAATAACCTTGACTATTTTAAATTTATTACTAGACAAAATACCAACACAGGGAAGTCAAGTCGAAAAAAATTTGTGACTTAAATCAAAAATCAATCAGCTACAATCCCTACAGATTAACATCACAATCCCCAATCCCGAAAAAGACTCAAACATCGGCAAAAAACGGAATTCATTACGTTGTCTACATAAATAAGTATACAGTTAGATGCTTAGCTAACAATAGATAATTTATTATTTAGATTCCCGCGTTCCGCCTTTGACTCGCTGGGAATTTTTCATGTAAATTTTTCTGGCCTCCATTTAGTCACTCCCGTGCTCAGGGCAACAATCTCTATACTAAGTATATATAGAGCGCTGATAACCGTCCTGAACCACAAACAACCACTCTGCACATCAGAACAGTCAAACAGTCGAGGATGACGAAACGTCAATACAGCTTGCCAGTTTAAGTTGTTGAGTGGCAAAAAATGGAACTAATGATTGTTTGTGGTTATTGTTCTTTGTTTTTTCACGTGTTTCTATGTGATGTGGCGCCACTAGTTGAACGCATTCATTTACTGGGCAACCTGTATCAGAGCTACTTAGTACTCGCCACGAAGAAAAAGGGTGACACTCGCCATCCATCTATAGATAGTTGATCTGAGCTCCCGTGATTATGGCTCTGAATGCCACGATAAATAATTGTTGTTATGCAAAGTCCGGAAGATTTCTTTTTAATCTGTGAGTTTGTCGTAATCGTCATGTATTATGTATATTCGTTGATCTTGGAATTATTCTGCAATTTTCTACAGTATTAGCTTATTGTGAAAAGTATAGAGCTGACCATTGTTTTGTTATTTGTTTGTCTGAATGTTCATCTCTTTCTTTAGAAATCAAGTAGTTCGTTAATAATATTGAAATTATAGGTCACTAGAATACTCTTCTCTAGGTTTTCAAAGTCTTACAATAACTTACCCGTGCTGTCCCACTGCTAGGCAAAAGCCTACACCAATTCCTTTTAATGTATCTTGCGCCACCTCAAAACCAATATTCGTGGTAGGCATCCAGATCGTTGCGGAATATGATATTATTTTATACTAACTTTTTTACCGATAGTCCGAAACGCCCAGGACTTTAATTGGCTGTCCCATAGGGGCTGGCACGTACGATGTACTTGTCTTTAATCAAAATATCCCAAGGCAACGAGGTTTCAATTTTTTTTCAAAATTATATAATAGCTGCTACTCTTTATTATTAAACTCATTCGGCCGTTTTGGACATAAACTATTAAATAAAACCCAAAAAAAACTATCTAGACTTGCCCTCTATCACTCTATCCGCTTCAGGGACATGGGCGTGATATATCTATGTTACTTTTTTGCGATATAAACCGTAAAGATAAATATCTGAGACAGGACTTCAACTACCGTCAGTTCCTTTTAGGCAGCATGTCTTCAGCTTAAACCACAGCCAAGAGAGTACCTGTATGACAAACGAAGAAATTTTCGATCTATCTATTTTGTACGAATTAGGGCGACGTCATTGTCAATTGCCATGAATCTTTCCAATTAATTTGTTTAAAAAAGAAAAAAAACTTAATAAATACTTTCATCAAAGTAACAATCTATCATTGAATAGTCTAGTTTCTTTGTAATAAAAAAATTATTTAACTGAAATATTTACAATTCAAAAGTTATTTGTTTTATTGCGAGTTTGGAATAAATTTGAACAGATCAAAATGATGCCAAAAGTTAAAGCAATACGAAATTTACCGAACTCAACTGTAATACCTAACAATGTTAAATATTGACTGAGAAAGTTTTAAGTTTAAAGCTCTTTGATGTTTCAAACGGTATTTGAAACTCTCAAACTTACAGCAATTTAGCTGAAATGCCTTGGTGAAAACACACGGCCAAAACCGACGTCCTACTTTCGAGTCCCGTGTTGGACATTTAATTTGTGACTTCTCTCAGTGTGTGAGTTCCTTAAATGAAATACTTACTACAATTAGGTCGTGTAGAAGTAAATTAAAATGTATATATTTGTGTATTTATGTAGTTATAGTTTATGTAAGTTTATATTTATTGCGCACACATCAGCACCTGTTATCAATCATGATCTCCTCTCTTAGGCCCATTGGAAGACATCTCTTAAGAGATAACCTTTGTAAACATGTTTAGTTTGTATTCATTTACTGTATTTATTTACTGTGTGTGTAATATAAATAAATAAAATAATATATATATATATATATATATACAGGATGTTACGTAAGGGTTATATCAACCCGAAGACACCTCCGCCCCATCAGCTGATCGCCCAGAACGCCTTTTGATATGTTTCGACCGCGACTCAGGAAAAAAAGTTCATCATAAAAAAAGTTATATGCGTTATTTCAAATCAAAACAAACGTGTCCCAACACTAGTGCTTGACGTACTTACTAATAGACAATGGTGGAAGGGGCGGGAGGCGGCGACAAACACGACGGAGTCGGTGTCTTTTGGCGGCGTCCAATACTAAGAAATTTCAAACGGCGCGACCTTGATGCGAAACAGAGACAAAATGTTCCAACCAGGAGAGAGGGAGTAGGTTTTTCATAGGCACGCTTTATTTGTACTACTTATTTGATGTCAATGACTGAATCAGCTGATTTTAGCTAGTGTTGTTAAAACAAGAGTGTTTTATTCAGTAATAATGTTTTTTTCCTGGATGTTTTTTTTTTCTTGTTTGGCGATCGACACATATCGAAACGGGTTCTGGTCGACCAGCTGATGGGGCTGTCTTCGGGTTGATAAAACCCCTACGTAACACCCTGTATATATATATATATATGGCTATGTATGTATTTGTAATATATTACACCTTAAATAGTGTATCTAGATTTATTATAATTTCGGTGTAGTTTTGGCACCAATATTTTACCCATCTTAACGCTTGTCTCTCTAAATTCCTGTCCTTCCTTATTTTTTTTATTAATCTGCGGCCCATGGCCGTGGCCGCACCGGGGTCTCCATTGCCGAGCGCCTCCGGTAGACACATGTAATTCCCAGTGGCGCCCGGCGGATCCTGTCCATCCTAAGGTTGCCTGTAAGATATTGCTTTTAGTGATAAGGCCGCCCTTTGTACATCCTGTATCTGTTGTATCCTATGATTTATAATTGGTGTACAATAAAGTTTATTCTAATCTAATCTAATCTATAGTGTTAAATGCTAACAGTTAAGCAAAAATTTTATACCGAGTACCTAGAAGAAGATTTTTGGAAAATCAGTATTCAAAAGATTATATTGCGACATAAATACTTACCTACATTATTAACGATGAAAAAGGGAATGACCATTTTCCATACAAAAGAAAAGAAATTCTTTTTTTTTTCGCCATAGGTGAAACCTAAAGTAGGTATATTTAGAAGACTGTACGAGATATCAATAATAAATTGTCAAAAGAACTAAGTCTATCAACCGTAACCGAACCAAGTTAGGGAGTGTTTAATTAATTGCTATTGTTATTTAATCAATCGTTATTTTAGTTAAAAGAAGGTATTTTATGTTAGATATTTTATTATTTCCATTGTTATTGTCTACTCGGAGGACTCAATTTCACAGAGAGTGACTCTTTGTACCAATTAGCACACAGCCAACATGCGGCTGTGTTGACCAAATCTCAAAATGTCAATTGGAATTGTATTTCCCTTTCATTCAATAAACGAAATAGGTAACGCCTTACAATAATAAACTATCAAAACTACTACTAATACTAGCTTTACCCGTGTAACTTCGTTTGGTTACGGTTTATAGACCTGGTTCTTTTTGCTATTGATTTCTCATATTGACCTCTAATATATCACCTAGGTTTCATTTCTGGCGGAAGGAAAAACATTAATTATACCAAAAGTGGTAATTGGCCTTTGAATATTTGTGCCAAATTTCGTGAAGGTTGGGTAAAAAAATTTGTCTGATAGCCTGGCACACACATAAAAACAGACAGACGGGTGAAAGCAAAGCAAATTTATCCAGTCTAAATGTAGACGTTTCGCTCGCTCAGTCAATAAATGTACGGTCGTAACATTTTGGCTAAGCTATAATGAGGATGGCTCGTGCGGGGCTCGTGGTCTAGTGGTAATGTGCGGGGCTCGTGGTCTAGTGGTAACCGACAATGTTAGCACATTGCAAAGGTTAAGCAATATCTAGTCAGGCCAGTCTTAGGATGGGTGACCATTTCTTAAGACGTGCTTCGGATAGCACGTTAAGCCGTCGGTCCCGGTTGTCATACAAACATCTATGGCAGTCGTTAGGGGTAGTTGGAGCCCTAAATCAAAAATCCGACCGGTCTAACGGTCTAACTATAGAGCGTCGATATCGCTCATGGCTCGTGGAGATCAGATGGCAGTCGCTCCACAAAAAATATCGAAGTTCAGCCAAATCGCAGTTAGACTGGAAAGGCGACCCCAACTTCGTTGGGAAAAGGCTCGGTGGATGATGATATGATGATGGTGGCTATTACGACAAAAACCTCAAAAAAAAAGAAAAAAATGATAATGACAATAATACAGGCAATACCATGGAGGCAGGATGTCACACAGAACATATCAAAACATGGTTATTATTTTGTTCTACTATCTAAGCGGCTTATGGTGAAAAATCAATTTCGTCCCGTGGAACTGATAGGGTGACCAAGATAATTATTTATCTAAAGATAGTTTTGTTACTTGTTTTAAAAGCATTTATGAGGCTAACAAATTAAACCACCACCGCCGCCGGCGCCACTGGAAATACTACAGAGTGCTCACCTGAGACGCCAGCAATGGACGTAGGAGCGGCCGTAGCCTTGTGTCGCGGATTTAGGACTAAGAATGTTTTTAACCGACTTTCAAGAAAAAAAAAGAGGAGGTTTTCAATTCAAAACGTATGTATTTTTTATGTTTGTTACCTCATACTTCTGGACTGAATTTTTTCTTTTCTTTTATTGAAATCTACTGCTTCCCAAGTATTTGTATTTCAATTTGGTTCCATTCCGACTATCATTGCGTCCCATTTCGGTTATTATAAGTCGGTTATTTTGTCAATTTTTGACGTTTTTTTATGGGTGACTAGACTATCCTACCGACACACTCCCTTAAAAGAAGTTAGACTAGTAATACATTATATTAAAGTATGTATGAAACAGTTATAAATGCCAGGTACCATTTAAACAGATGTCCTAAACAACTTCAAACCGTACCAGGTATCTTATCACAAACATTTCTCTATTCAATTAGAAAATAAGGAAGAGTTAACAAAGTCCGAACCAAATTGTGAAAGATTTAATGTTAGAATCATTCACTGAACCTTTTCCCAACTCAGGGGGTCGGCTTTCCAGTCTAACTGCGATTCGGCTGAACTTCGATATTTTCCGTGAAGTGACTGCTATCTGACCTCCACAACCCACGAGCGATATCGAAGTTCTGTAGTTAGACCGGTCGCGTTTAGGGCTCCAACTACCCCTAAGGCTGCCATAGATGTTCGTATGACAACCGGGACCGACGGCTTAACGTGCTCTCCAAGGCACGTAGGGGTCTGAGTGTCTTAAGAAATGGTCACCCATCCTAAGACCAGGCTGACTAGATGTTGCTTAACCTTTGCAATGTGATAACATTGTCGGTTACCACCAGACCACGAAGTATATTCTCAAAAACAATGACTTTGGAAGGAATTTGAACCTACGTCTTTACTAACGTGAAGAATGTGTTAACCGCTAGACCACAGAGAGTTCACAATTTCAGTTATGTTGGCAACACCATTGCCTCCAACTTAAAGGCACTTACATACCAAGCGTTCCAATGCTGCTCAAGTATCCCAACTATTTCTGTCGCATGCACACACTACTCGCGTAACCCTACTTGTAGACAGAATTAATTTCCTGGCCTATAACTCTCTCGTATATTGGACGTTCGACGACAGTTGCGAGTGGCTCCGATTTATGGCACTAGAGGGCGCTAGTGTCACTGCCAGGTAGTCTTGTTATTGCGTAATGTTATAATCCTTTGTGGGATATGCTCCAACATTCTTGGGTAGCCCGGGAATCTCTATAATGTGCCCATTGTGGCTTGTAATAGGATTTCTATACGTAACAGACGTGAAATTATTTCTTGGCCCCAAATAAATAATTTGAATCACTCCCATAGCTATAGACAGATTGTTATTTTAATAGATATTTTTAATGAGAAAAGAAGACCATTATTTACAATAATTGTAGTATACTAATTAAAACTGATTTTGATGATTTTAAAACGATGTATTTTTTTAAGACGTCTTGTTACTAAAATCGATACGATGACACGGTCCATAAGAACAGATATTCGTACAATTATTTCAAACTTTCCTAAACTGATAGATCTAACTGTTAGATTACAGAATATAATCACAATCACAACATAGTATAATACAAAGATCTTTAAAACTACTCAACGGATTTGATGCGGTTTTCACCAATGGATAGAGTGGTTCACGAGGAAGGTTTTTGTGTATATAACTTGTCAAACGGGCAAAGCAGCGGGCGTTCGTATACAAATATACCGACATAGTAAATTCAGTATTTTGTTTCTATAAATAATTAATTTTCCGAGTTAATAGTCCGAGACGCCCAGGACATTAATTGGCTGTTTTATAGCGGCTGGCACGCCAGATTTTGTTGCCTTTCAGCAACATTTCATCGTAAGGCAAAATGTTAAATTTTTTTTCAAAATTACAATGTAGCTGCTAATTTTTATTAAATTCATTCGGCCATTTTAGACATAACCCATTATAAAGGTGCCCGGTGACGGCAATAGGCTTGCCCCCTATTACGTGGGACTAAAAATACTGGATAATTGTAATGCAGCTCTGCCTACCCCTTCGGGGATATAGGCCTGATATGTGTGTGTGTACGTGTGTGTGTAAATAATTCAAATACTTTGCAAATCATTACGCCAAGAATTTACACAAAACAAAGCTATGTAGTTTGAGCTTTTCCGTCGTCATGTTTTTAGGTAAAATGTGTATAAGATTGCAGACTTTGGGCGGATGTGGGAAACAACAAAGTAGGCACAGGTGTCGGGCCAACACCTGCAAGGCGCGTGTAACTCGTTAACTCAAGGGTTGGTACATGGACGCCTGATGCTTTATGCACTATACATATAATGTCATAGAATAGACAGACCAAATCGGAGATATTAAGAAATAAATTATAAATAGATCACAAAAACTGATGTCATCGGCAGGACTTGAACCTTTCCCTCTCCTCCCCCTAACTGAACATCAGTTTTTGTGATCTATTTATAATTTCTTTCTTAATATTTTAAGAATAGTTTAAGCAAACTCATTGCTTTGAAATAGATAAATCGGAGATGTTTTGTCGCAAAACCAGGCTAAGAGAACCCGTTACCGGAGAACATGCATGAAAATGGTAATGATAGTGGAAAAAGCGAAAGAAGTATGCCAAGACTTTGAACCCACGACCTTTCTCTTACTGGGATTGCTCTGACCAACTGAGCTACGATGACCTTTGCGTCATATCATAAGTTCAAGATCGCACTATCAAGGTTAGCGTTGGATCCACCTACCGGAATTCGGTCTACGGTACCAGTGTATCGTATTACAACGATATTTAAACACTGAATTTTTAGGTGAATGCTTACTAAACCAATATATTTTGTATTTAGATAGAAATTACTTAATATTTCCTTGTGAATAATGACTTAGTAAATAATCTTACTACGTTGATACCCGTGAAGTGGTCTGAAAGAAAACAGAAATATCATAATTAAAACATAAACAGATAGTACTGTCTATACGTTTCAAAGCTCTATATTCTGTCGTCGTAGTGTAGGGCCCTATTTGTCTCAGCGTAGATTAGGATAAGTGTTTTGAGTGTGTAGCACACCTGTGGCCAGTGTAAACAGACCCTTTTACTTCTGATGTGACGTCACGCGAGCCGGTCTATCGGTTCAGCTCTTACATTTGTACGTCATCAGTTTTTAATGACCTAGTCTTTATATCTCACTAATATTATAAACGTGAAAGATTGTATGTGCGTGTTACATTTTCACACAAAAATTACTGAATAGATTTTATTGAAACTTTACGGTATTATATACTTTATGTGGTTGCCCGTGGAAATTGGGTACGAGAAAACTGTTCCACGTGGGGGAAACCGCAGAATTCAACTAGTAATATTTTTTTTTTTAAATATAGTTATTTTGTTTCAACATCGATACGGTTCGACAGATTTTCTTTTTTAATATTATTTGGTAGGTTTGAGGTCGTAAATTATTTCCCCCGGTTTCCTCCCCCTTCCATTTCGTTTATAAATATGGTAGAACAACGTTCTCGGGTGTAGGCTACTTACTTTACTTTATACTATACTCATAACCTATATAAACATCTCATCTACGTCGTAGCACTAAGGTCTACGTAAGCTACGAGTAGCTACGGAATTCGATTAAAATTCGTAGGTAGCAATATCACTGGCAACAAGTCACAATAGTACAAGTGATAAGGCTTGCTATACATCATTGGAACAGACGTTTCAATCGTGGGTTCCCATTAACCGAGTTCCGTGAGTTGCGTCACTCGTTTCAATGGAAACTTGCGAACAGTTTAGATTTATTGCTGAAACTTCAGGTTCCCCGTTTTCAAATTACTTTGAACATGTATGTGTGAAATTTGAGCAGAGAAATGGAGCAGGAATTATTATATTTTTAAATTATGTTATTGATTATGATTTGTTCCTAAGAAAAGCGGTGCGGTCTTAAAGCGGTCGAATACCTACAATGACGTCACTAGAAAGTTGTGTATATAAACAAATTGGCTCGGATTACTAGAGAGCGGTGATTGACACCGTTGTTACGGCCGCTTCAAAACGGCATCACTTTTGGTACGAAACCAAAGTTTGAGAATTCAAAATACCATCAGTCCACACATCACATCTTTATTCATGAAGGTTTCTGTTTACCATATAGTAGTTTCACTCACGGAATTGAAAAAAAAAATATTGTAGTTTCATTCGCCCCCATTTTATCAGTCGCTGGTTGGTCCCACGCAATAAGGGGCAAGCCTCTTGTCGTTTCTAGGCTCTTTTGATATACATGTCAGAGCCTCGACCGTCTGTCAGGAGTTACATGGGACCTGGCTGCCGGAGATGATGATGCCACTTTGCACCCAAAAGAGCGATTTTCCTGTCACGCGTGTTTTTTTTTCGCGAACTGATTAGGTAATGAGACCCGCACGCGATTGGAAACCTGTATGACAGGAATAGCGCAATCAATATACAGGTAGTTAAATAAATAAATATTTTTGGACATTCTCACAAACATTTGTTGATCACACAAATATCTGATTCGACCCGGGAATCTAACCCGAGACTCCGGAGTCGAAAGCCGATGCACTACCGACCACTCCATCGAAGCAGTTGTAAAATACAAGTGTAACGCCTTCAGGGCTAAAATACAGACGGTTCAAGATTTACCTGAGTACCCAACCTGGATACAAGATCCAGAAGGTTCTTCCACAACACACAGCAACTACTAAACTAATCTCACGCCTACTCACAACTAAACTAAAACAAATATCTCTAATTAAACTGAAATCGAAACTCCTCATGCGTATCGTCAGGATAACTAGTTGTAAGTTCGTAATTACTTAATCAACACACACATCGCCGTCCCTTTGTCATCAATGTGGGCACACTGTGGGCTGTGGTTGACGTTAATCACCATGTAATTGCTTTATCGTGTGAAAACCAATTATCACTCATTGTACCTCGAAGTTGGGTAGACAGTTTACCTGTGAATTAAAGTATGATTTTCTTTAAATGTAGGGATTAATTATTTACAGGTGTATTTTTTGGGTAATGGCTTCAAGAACTAATTGATTCGTTAATTTATTGATTTATTGGGGGAAACACCTTTCGAAGGCGGGGATTTTATTGTCCTAACATAATGTATTTTAAATGAATTATTATTGTATTAAATTATTAGATAATATTATTGATGATATAATATTGTTTATGATTATTACTTAAAAGTAATAATCACAAACAACAATTTATTGAATTATTATTATTTATTGAATTTTGTTTTAAATTACTGTTTTATTGAATTTTGATTATTATTTTGGTGGATTATTATTTTGAGATTTTTTATTGATTTATTATTTTGAATTAGGCATTATGGATTTATTGAATTAATTTAATTATGAGTCATCATTTTTAAAGATTGTTTAAAGTATGTAAATTTTTATAAAATATTAATATCACTACACTGTCGCATTGGGATAAGTACCTGTAATGACTGATGTATATATGAAATTAAATAAATAAAATAAAAATGAAATATTCCAGTACCTACAGCAGGGACCACTAGTGATACACAATCTTGGGAAATGTCCTAACATAAGGTTATAAATATCTTGGAACCAATATTCAAAGTTATCAGAACTAAAACATACATTGGTAGCAAAATAATAATATACCCTTTATAAGCATTCAGTACCCAACATCCCAGCATTCTGTATGAAATACAAATCTTGCTTTAACTAATACATACACAGTTACACTGAGATTATAGTCACCCGGTTTAGTTGCAATATCGTCAATCAACTGTAAGCACTTTATTATTAAGATGTTTTGTCGTGTTTTAAATGCATAATCTCAGAACAAACTTATTTAAACCAATATACACATAAAACACTTTTTAAAGGATAAAATCGCAACTTTTGTGTTACTTTTATACTAGAAGTTTCAAAGTCTACACTTTTTTTAGGAACACGAACCCTGGATTTTTATTTTTAGTCGTGTATACAAAAGACAATATCTATAAACAAATATTATAAAAACTAGCGGACGCCCGCGGCTTCAACCGCGTGAAATAGTTTTATGGTTCCACTTTCCCGGGATCCAAAGTAGCTTATATTACACCTTATTACATCAGCTATCTGCCAGTGAAAGTCCCGCTAAAATCGGTCCAGCCGTTCTAGAGATTGGCGGGTACAAACAGACAGATAGACAAAACAATGGTAAATATGAGGTTCAAACTTTTAATTCATAGCATTATTTCGCTAAAATAGAAGACATTACAACGTCGACATATGTTTCACCTCTACACGAGGCATTCTCAAGACTGTCTCAGAGAGAACAGCAAAATATGAAGCAAGAACATAGTTGTTTTTAAGGTATGAACATGTAAATCTCGCTAGCGCGATGTAGGATGTGTCACATACCAGTACTAACAATTGATTCAGACCTACCAAAAACAAAAAACGGGGGTAGAAATATTAAGTTAGGCTTAAATAAAATAGGTATTTTTTATACAAAAAAACAACTCTTTAATTAACAGAAACATAGTGTAACATATACATCAACCCAACAAAACTACTGTGGTTGTCTATTCACAAACAAATTAAGTAAAGGAGATGTATGGAAGTCAGTCTGATCATTGAGTAAGGTATCCACATCCCGCCTAACTATTTCCAAGCGCTCCCAGACACACAACTTGAACCCCTTCTCACCCAACCTCAAAATCATATTTACTATTGCTTTGTTATGGACTTTCGCCAGGTAACGCCTGATTCCATCCAGTAGATTTTATGTTAATATCGTGTATCCTATCGTATCCATTGAGTAAAAGGCTAGTAATTTTAAATTACACACAGACACTTCAATTTTATTTATTTGTATGGATTTGATTGTTTGTTTGCTTATTTACATTGTCCGAGACGCCCAGGACTTTAATTGGCTGTGCCATAGCGGCTGGCACGAAAGATTTTGTTGCCTTTCATCAACATTTCATCGCAAGGCAACGGGTTTCAATGTTTTTTCTTTAAATTACAAGATAGCTGCTACTTTTTATTAAATTCATTCGGCTATTTTGGACATAACCCATTATAAATGTTCCCGGTGACGACAATAGGCTTGCCCCCTATTACGTGGGACTAAAAAACTGCTGCGATATGCAGCTAGACTTACAATTTAAAACATGCATAAGGTTTAAAACTGGATTGTTCTACAACATTTTGTACAAACATTTAAAACCAAGGTGCCGGTTATCATGCTTTGCACAGACGTTTTAAAACGTCTTGGGATTCTTTACGATGTCTCCTTGTCTGGCAAGTACACTTGCGAGGATAGGGAAAAGTCTTGTGTAAAGAGCTGAGGTCATTAGAGCTGTATAGCTTTGGGGTATACGAGGCAAGACTAAATAGCGGTTAGATGTATGACCGTCTTAAGTGAAGTGCAGTAATGTATACTAACTATAGTCAGTCAGTAGTCTATATGTCTAATACATTATGAAATGACTCACTTGTACAGATATTCCACAATATTTTAATTATTAGTAGGACCTGACCGGTTTCGCTCTGTGTGAATATATGTGAATAAGTGTGGAGCACATTTCAAGATGCCATAGAGTGAAACCGGTTAGGTCCTACTAATATTTTTTTTTTTTTTTTTTTTTTATATTTGGTTCGCCAAATTGACGCCGCCCGCCTGGTGGTAAGTCGTGACGACGTCTAGCGATTGTGGGCCACTCTCACAGCACACATTACTATTGAGAGTGGCCCTCAACTTGACGACCTACTGATGTGCCTCTTCACGCTCCGCTTAAAGAACCCAGGATTATATGTGGGAGGAAACACGTGTACAGGCAGGGCGTTCCAGGCCACTATCGTTCGGCAGAGAAACGAACGTTTAAAACGTTCGGTTCTCGCGAACATGCTATCCACTGTGTGGGGGTGGCATCTCTGCCCGGCACGAGTCGTTCGGGATCGGAAGGAAGAGGGTGGGATCAGATTGAAGAGCTCTTCAGAACACTCGCCGTGGTAAATACGGTAGAATGCGGCCAAGGAAGCTATTGTTCGGCGCTGAGCTAGCGGCTCAAGGCTTCCCGTTACCTCCGGACAACCAATAATACGGATAGCCCGTCGCTGCATAGCGTCGAGAGCGTCCAGCAGATACTTCGCGGAGCCGTCCCAGAGGTGAGAGCAGTATTCGACGCAGGGTCTAATCTGCGTCTTGTACAGCAGACACCTCTGGTCCGGTGTAAAGAATCTCTTTACCTTATTCAGTATTCCTAGTTTCCGCGAAGCTAGCCCTATACATCTTTCGATGTAGTTTTTATTATTGAGCTCTCGACGAACGTCTATGCCAAGGATATCAAGGTTGTCCTTCATTGGTAATAATGCATTCTGAAGAGAGGGTAGGGGAAGGAAAGGGGATTTCTTCGCAGTAAATGCACACGCCTGTGTTTTGCGGGCATTGAACTCGACCAGGTTCTCGGTACCCCATTGAGAGATACTGTCGAGGTTACGGTCGAGATCAGCCACGAGTCGTCGTCTCTCCTCCTCAATCTCAGATCGCCCCGCCGTCGGACGAACCGAGTAACTCCCGTGCAGTGTGCTGTCATCTGCATAGCAATGAATGTTCCCGAGGGATAGCATATCATTGATATGCAGAAGAAAGAGAGTTGGTGATAGTACGGACCCCTGCGGTACCCCGGCATTCACTTGCAAGAAGCGAGAAGCCTGGCCATCGCAGAGGACCCGCACTCGGCGCTCGTTTAAAAAGCTGGCAATCCAGCTGCACAGTTGAGGAGGTAGACCATATGCCGGAAGCTTGGAAAGGAGCGAAGCATGCCAGACCCTATCGAAGGCTTTGGCGATGTCCAGGCTAATAGCCAAGGACTCGCCGTGCCTTTCCATAGCCCCACCCCAGACATGCGTTACGAATGCCAGAAGATCACCCGTTGATCGCTTTGGCCTGAAGCCGTATTGTCGATCATTGATTAGCGAGTGATCCTCTAGGAATTGCATGAGCTGCTTATTTATAAGGAGCTCAAGCACCTTGCAAATGACTGAGGTGACAGCTATGGGTCGATAGTTGCCTGGACCGGACCGATCCCCTTTCTTGGGGATCGGTTGTACGTTCGCCTCCTTCCAGACCTCCGGCACGAGCCCTGAAGAGTATGACAGGCGGTACAGACGCGTTAATACTGGAGACAACTCAGCTGCACATTTTCGTAGCACCACCGCCGGAATGCCGTCAGGGCCACTGGCTTTCCGCGTGTCGAGTGACCGCAGCACTGCCCGTACATCACATTGCCTGATAACAATATCAGGCATTGTGTGGCCACAGTTGGCGATGGCGGGGGGCTGCAGGCCACGGTCGTCGACCCGGGAATTGGCCGCAAAGAGGTCAATAATTAAAAAAATGTGGAATATCTGTACAAGTGAGTCATATCATAATGTATTACTATATGTTCCACCAAGTGCCGACAATCGAAAGCATAAATTATAGTCTATATGTCTGTGCTTTAATATACCGACATTTACTTCCAATTTCATATAAATAAAGTTACATGATGTGTAATTTAACTTTATGATTTTTCTGTTAACATTACATCAAAACTAATTAGGTAGGTATCCAGTCAATCTTTGCAAAAATGCAATCAGGTGACTGGGATCGCAGTTTCAGTTCTTCTGGTCACTGTCGATTAAATTCTTGGAAATTTTAATTATAAACACCTTTTTTCTAAAAAACTTATGTTAAAGTTTAAAATTCAGTAGTCGAGCAATTTAATATTTATCCCACCTGAAAACACCTTTTTGTAATTCAATATACACAACACCGCGATAGTCAAAGAAAACAGTCAACACAACTTTGGCGTGGTTTTTTCGGTTTCGGTTCAGTTGGAAGGCGTCACTCCGAAGCTTGTTGACTAGTTTGCATGTCAAACTCGTAAACCCACGTCTCGACACCAGTAACAATGCGTTTCATGAATGTTGGGTCGGAATTGACTCGTTCTAGCATGTCCTCAGCGACTCTCATGCGATTGAGTTTTTGAAGAAAATTTAGGTTTTTTGGGAGTAGCCTAGCTGCAACTTGTTTCATACCCAAATGATTAGTTAAAATGGTACGGATCGACTCGTGAGATATAGAAAGTTTGGCAGCTATCTCCCTCAAACTTGAATGAGGATTTTCAGTCACTATTTCCTTCACTTTTGCGATGTTAACTTCAGTTGCAGGCGTTGATGGCCTACCAGAACAAGGCAAATCTTCCATCACCACGTACCACTCATAAGCACGTGTTTTTGATAAAGTCGATTCACCGTAAGCCTTCTGTAACATTTTCAGTGTGTCCGAACACGAAGTTCCATTGGCGATGCAAAATTTAAGACAAACTCTTTGTTCGATGTTTTTGTCCATTATGAAATTCGCAATACACACAAGATATGATATAACTAAAAACAGCACTGTATTTAATATAAAAAATAGATCCAACTCAAAGTCCGCGCCAAAATGGAAAACAGTTATGCCAATCTAACAACAACAAAAAAAAAAAAAATTTTTTAATTTGGAACCATAAACAAATCTCCATTCTCGATACTTTGTTGACTGAATGTATTTCTAACAAGGTATAGCTGGACATTACGAGTATCTATCTACAAATCTTAGCTATTTAGTAATAAAAAGTGATTTAATTTGACCGTACAAAGTTAAGCCACGTACCTACAATTTAAAAATAGAATTCCACGTCATCAGAACGATTCCCCCTCACTCAAATTATTTAAAACTTGTACTCACTCAGTATACATATTTATAAAGCGCTATTCTAAAGAATTCCCAAGACTCAGTGACATTACGTTCGTCTCGCAAATGGCAGACTGACAAACAGGGCGGGTCGGTGAAAGGAAATATCAATCGCTTCAAATTGTGCCCTCGGAGGGAGGACCTTGAATGCCAAACTCACTACTGCCTAATGATGCATTACTCTGATTCACGACGCACTTACCTATAAACGGCATTATCTGTTATCCATACAGTAACAAACTAAAACCACCCTTACTTCTTATAAAACAAGGTACGTTTTCACAAACAAGTAAGCAGTACTTATGCTATTATGTAAGTATAATAATGTCATAAACAGTTTATCGAATGTTCCGCAACTATTCATTCTTATCGGAACGTCAAATGCAATTCAGTAAATCATCGTATTCATGAAGGAAGTGATATTTTTTCTCTGAGACTCTTCAATAGATACTCTTTAGCTATTGTGCAGGTAAGATTAAGTTAACGATCTTTTTAAAACACCGTTTTTACTTTTTATTTTGGGTACTAGCATGAAAAAATTCATGATAATTCATAATAATTCATAATTCATTTGTGAACATAGGTTTAAAAATGAAGGTTTAACATTGATTGCGTGATCCTCTATGTCTACCAGATACGGTTTCCAAAGAAAATGAAATGTCATAGGTTCTGAAGAAAAGCAGTTCGTTTATAATTGATCTAACCGGGACTTAAAAAGTTTTAATAATATTAAAAGGTCATAATACCTTATAGTTACCCCGCGATGTTGTGTTTGGATTGTAACAAAAAATTTAGAGTTCGTTATTTCTTATACAGAAATTTTCATACAAAGCAAAAACTCAAAATTAAGGAGTTCGTTTATACATGTGTATAGAAACTATCTGTATACTCATTTCTGCATACCATCAATCTTAAGGCGGATACAGACATTGTGAGGTTATTCGTCGCAAACACGGTTACACGTCTCACAACGCAAGGCATATCATAACTCTCGTTGTCTTGCTACATCCACACGTGCAATGATGATGGCCTCACATATAATATAGTAAGAATTCAGCTACGTCCGTACATACGCGTAGAACATTTACCGACATACGCTGGCTCACCCCACAGTTACTGTGGCGTAGCACATGCTTCGCTACTATGAACGTTTACATTCATAGAAGCATGCGACAGCCACCGATAGTTACACATGCCTCAAATTATCTGTATTGGCCTTTACGTAATCATGAAATACTTCTATACTACCCACGAGTAGAGTAGAAGGTTTAACGGTAATAATATATCCCTTCTAACCTGTTCCCGGCCCGCCCTAGTCGTGTCACAGGTATCGATAGCGATAGGGTTGTATCGATATACATAGATAAGAAAGGACTGAGTTGGCGAAGGTAATGGAATGTCATAGGTTAGTACTTTGCGTTACTTCGAGTTTGTGGAAAATTCAATTGCAGGAAAGCGAAATTTGAACAGAAAACTGGGGTCTTGATGGACGTGCTTGTATTATAAATAAATTTTGGAAAAATATAATATATAAAAATTAAATATAATAATTTATAAAAATATAATACATAAATATAAAGAATATAATTTTGTATGTATTAAAATAAAAATAAAATATAAAATAAAATAACGTTTATTATCTTTGAAATTTTCAGAAAATTATTTAGATTCGTCAGAAGTTGGTGTGACTCTACCGAGGGTTCCAAAATGCAACGAGACTGAGAAGAGCCCTCAAGAAACTCAGCTCGGCTTTTTTCAAAATATTTCATCTTAAATCTAATACAGAGTTATTTAGAAAGGAGCAATTCGTTACGTTGTTACAACCAGGCCGCCTTGTCATCTAAGAAATCATTAATACTATAATAAGCTTTATGGCACAATTTACTTTTTATTAGTTTTTTAAATTTATTGACAGATAAATTTGCTATTTCGGTTGGCAATGTATTGTACATTCGAATAAAGTTCCCCGCAAAAGAATTACTCACTTTATGAAGCCTAAATTTAGGAACAGCCAGTTTATCCTTATTTCTTAAGTTTAGATTATGATTATCACTATTTTTCACAAATTTACTTTTGTTCTTGTGGGTATACAATAAAATTTCATAAATATACTGTGAATACACTGTAAGGATGTTAATATGCTTAAACTTATCTCTTAATGACTCCCGAGACCCCATTCCATAGATAGTCCTGATAGCCCTCTTCTGCAACACAAAGATGCATTCAATATCGGCAGCGTTACCCCACAGTAGTATGCCATATGTCATGATACTGTGGAAGTAGCTGAAGTAGACAAGACGCGCCGTTTTAATGTCTGTAAGTTGTCGGATCTTTTTGACAGCATAGGCTGCTGAACTAAGCCTGGCCGAAATTTTCCCGATATGAGGCCCCCATTGCAATTTGGAGTCTAACGTTATGCCCAGAAAGACAGTGTCATCGACCAATTCTATTATATCATCCCTAACCTTAACACTGGTTTTAACAAGTCTTACATTAGGTAAGGTGAATCTTACACATTTAGTTTTATTTTCATTTAATAATAAATTATTAGCACAAAACCAGTGGACTATCCTAGAGAGGGTAATGTTTACATCGTCAAGTTCGCGCTGTCCACGTTTAACTTTAAATATTAAAGAAGTGTCATCAGCAAACAAAACTACCTCGTGGTCGTCTCTTATGAGGTGAGGGAGATCATTAATATATACTAGAAAAAGAAAAGGTCCCAAAATTGAACCCTGCGGTACCCCCATTGCTACAGGAGAACCAGGTGACTGTTTACCATTGATCACTACTTTCTGGACCCTATCACTTAAGTAAGAATTGACGAAATTCAAGGCCGTCCCCCGGATTCCGTAATGATCAAGTTTCTTAATTAAAGTCTGGTGCTGAACGCAATCGAAGGCCTTAGATAAGTCGCAGAATACACCATAAGCATCATATGACTCATCCCAGGCCCTGTATATACACTCTAATAATTTAATTCCGGCATCAGTGGTGGACCGACCACGAGTGAAACCGAATTGTTTTGTATGTAATAGTTTATTAACGTTAAAGTGATTTTGCATTTGATTAAGCATAATTTTTTCAAAAATTTTACTAAATGTAGGTAGTACAGAAATGGGACGGAAATTGGACGGATCTGAAGTACTACCCGATTTAAACAGGGGAATTAATTTACTAGATTTCATTAAATCAGGGAACACACCACTATCAACACAATTATTAAATATTAATACTAGTTCAGGAGCAACCATTTCAATAAAAGAATTTACTAAATACACAGAGATGCCCCAGAGGTCAGCTGTTTTCTTGATATTTAAAGATTTAAAAGTTTTTAAGATAGTGTTTATGTTAACTTTACTGAATTTAAATATAACGTTACAACAAGGAACGTTTGCTTTTAACCAAGATTCTGCAATGGGGGTTGAAGAGCCTAGGGTTTTTGTCAAATCTACAGGAATTCGGGAGAAAAAATTTTCAAATTCGTTAGCGACCTCGAAGTCTGATGTAGTTATTTTACCATTTATATTAAGTTTAAAATGATTATCATTTAATTTTTGTTGACCTCTTTCCGCGTTTATAATTTTCCAAGTAGATTTAACTTTGTCTGCACTATTGAGAATTTTATCACTTATATATTTTGATTTAGCTGCTAAACAATCTGCTTTAAACTTTTTTGAATAAGTTTTAACATAATCTAGAAATTCAACTGATCTATTAAGCTGTCTTTCTGAGTATAGTTCATAAAGTTTTTGTCTACTTTTGTGTATACCCTCAGTGGCCCATTCACTGAAAGTAGGACTATCACTAATCATGACCTCCTTAGACTTGAATATGGAGTTGAACTCGTTGTAAAAAGAATCAAAAAATAATTTATACATTACATTTGGATCTAAGCCAGTGTCTAAGAATGGAATTTTATTGCAAAGTCCAACCCTCATTCGTTCCAAGCGGTCACCAGTTATTGGTCTACATAATATTTTACGTTTTATAACTTTTTCTTTAGTGATTTTAAAAGATGCTATTTGCCCACAATGGTCTGAATCTAGCTTTTTTATAATACTTTTACTTTCTGGCAACATATCGCTGTATATATTATCCAGGCAAGTGGCTATTGTATTACAATATCTAGTAGGCTCCAAAAATAAGTTTGTAAGATTGTGTGATTTAAATAAATTTAAAATATTATAACTCATAGGCGTATTAACAAGTAAATCGACATTAAAATCACCACATACTATTAGGTACTTATTAGTTTTTCCAAGTTTACATAGAACTTTGTCAATAAGTTCCTCAAATTCGCAAAAGGGTGAGGTTCCAGGTTTATACACGCATACTACTATGAATTGCTCCATTTCCACGCACGACAGTTCGACTTTACACTCTAGAGAAAGAGACACAATATCTTTCCGTTCTTTAAATTTAAGTTGTTTATTTAATAAAATCAAAGATCCCCCCCGTACTGTGGTCACCCTGCAGAATGCACTACCAACCCGGTGATTACTGAAATTGAACATGAGCTCATACGACTTACGCATATGTTCTGTAATACAAAAAATATCAATATTGTCTGAATTCATTAACAGTTCCAACTCTAACTCTTTGCCATGTGTTAAACAACCAATATTTTGATGCCCTATGTTGATATAATTTACATTTTTTGATTTGGTTTGATTTGGAGGGCATTTTTTAACGTAATTAATATTTGTAACTAAATTTAATTCAATTAATTGACTATGTCTGCTAAAGGGTAATATTGCCTCTGTTGTCGTAGAACTTAATTTAAATTACTTGGAACAGATTCCAAAGTCTTAACACTAAATCTACATTGCTCAATAAAAGCAGTTTTGTCAGCCAAGTTCTTGGCTGAAGTGTAAAAATAATTGAATAGCAAACTTGCTATTTGTCTCTTATAATGCTTTGGTAGAAAATACCTACCTTTGTTTACATAAACAATATGTTTGTTATTGTTAAAGTTACTGTCAGAAGTTGACAAATTGTATTTATATACAGTTCTCTTAAAAACAGAATTAAAGTCAATTACATGGAATTTATTATTATATTGGCTAGTTAAATTGAGTTGTAAATTTATCTTATATCTAAGAGAATTTTCCACGTCTGGCACACCTTTTATGTATGGTAATGTAAACATTACTACATGTTCAACATTTAAGTTTTGCATTTTGTCAAAGTATAGGGATAGTTCATTTTTGTTAATTTTACCCCTGTTTGAGCAGAAAATAATTATTTTACTGTTTGAGTCAAAATTATATTCTAATATCTTTTGCATAATTTCATTTAAAGATGCACCTGGATAACAGTTATTAATAATTGAATAACAATTTGAATTAAATTGTTGTATCAGAAAAGAACTAAAATCAGTTCCAATATCATCACTAAATAAAACTAGTTTAGTATATCCAGTATGACTATTACTTTTTACACTGTCACACAATTCATACACTAATGAAGTAGGTGAGCAAGTTGTAAGGGAAGCCTGGTTCTCCAATGATTGAGAAGGACTTGTGCAATTGATATTGCATGAGTGGTTATTTATGAAGGTATTAAGGCGCTCAGTATTATAATTAGATGTTTTGAGTACCTTATCTATACTTGATGAACACTTATTAAAGTCTTTTAGAGACCATTCATATTTCTTAGTTACATACTCTAATTCAAATTGCAAATTTTTTATTTGTGACTCTAAGCGTTGTGTGTCAGTGTAATATTTTAAATGACTTTGTTTAAGTTCTAACATAGATAATTTAGCTTGTTCTCTTAATTTTAAACTAGAGTTAACATTTTTACACTTTTTGATTAAGATTCTATGATATTTTAATTGTTTCTTTGATTTTAAAATGAATTTCTTTATTTTTAGGTATTTTTTTAGTTTATTCCTGCTGCAAAAATAAACTGGCTTGTCCAGTTGGTATGAACTGTCATTGGTAAGATCTATAGTAGACAAGTCCAGGTTTGGAACTGTTGCAGAAGGAACAAACTGCGGAGTACCACTCATTAGCTCGTTATAAAGGTTATCCGTTTGTTGGACTACGACTTGCTTGGCAGCTGACTCCAAGTGTAAGATGTGCCCCTGGGCATCCCGTAGCTCCTGTTCCAGCAAGGTAGTCCTCCTCAAGGTCCCTTCATACTCATCACTGCACTCTTGAAACCTATCTACTATTGATTGAAGGTGGTTCCGCTGCATTACAATTTCATCATAACTCAATTATTTTCTTACACACACATAAAACTTATTCTTCCAAGCATTTCCTTCCCTTGGCTCACAGGAAGAGATTTCTTATAAAAAAAGTGGTGCCTTTGAACTGTTAATCTATCCTCAGTATTCCTCTTCTCTTTTCTATAACTTCATGTGTGTACATAAACGAATAAATAATTGAAATGGAGATATTTTTTTGAAATTATGAAAGAGATTGCCAGGCTAGAACTTAAAAAAACAGGGAACCTGGGAGATAAAATAAAAATAAATATATTTGATATTGCTGTATGGCATGTGTTGTATTCTTTACCATTTATTTATTGTGCACGATATAGATTAAAGAACATTTATCTTACGCAAGCGGACGGTCGCGGTTTTGCCCGCGTGAAATAGTATTATAGCTTAAATCTTCCCTGAGAACCACTCTATCCATGAATGAAAACAGGGATTAATTAATTATGATACTAGTGTTTTGATGTCCTTATGAATATGTAGTACGATATTATTATGTGATTTATTGAAACTATATCTCTGATGATGCCGTGAGGTGTAAAGTAAAAAAAAATATTACAGTGGAAAAGTATATTATGTGTTTTTCAGTATATGTAGCAGATTCCACCAAGTGCCGTCAATCGACAGTATATATTTATACCGTCGATTGACGGCACTGATTTTCATCCTATTGGATGAAAATCAGTGCATCAGCTTTTGTGTTAATGGTGAACAGACAGACAGACGCGGCAGAGGACTTTGATTTATATATATTTATATAATAATTATGTACCTAGTGGTTCATGCATCCCCAAATACTGACAAATCTTTAAAGTCCTCGAGAAACCGCTAGTTTCAAAATATCAACAATAAAGCAAATTGCAGGTAACATTAATTACATCTACACGTCGCGTCGCTTCTGTTACGATTAAATGATCTATTAATTACACCATTCAAACTTGTTTAACTGACTGGAATATCATCTTATCAACTTGGCGTCACTACCATTATTACGTATGTAACTTATTTATAATTTTATACATTGTTTTATGTACTTAAATTTGTAACTTGTACATCAAGCAGCAAAGTGAGCGCTTAAGTGTCAGTTACAGTTGAATTAAGGGCAGGATGCCGCTACGACTGTGCGCTATATTTACTTCGATAAAACGCAGTGTTTAGTACGGAGACTTGATGTCTGACTTTTTAAGGTTACGTTTATTGAGGATAGTCTTTCTTTGTCCTAGCCTTAATTGTAGTTACTAAAATTAGTAAATTCATTGTTTGACTAATAGGAACAAAGCCTCAATGAAAAATGTAGAAACTGCGGGCAGTGCTAGTAATATTTATACTACAATTCCTGCAAAGATCTGCTATACTAGTACAGTGTCTTGCGTGGTGCTTCGCGCCGCACCACGCCATAGGTTTTGGCATATAACTTTTGACCCCGGGCTAGGTCAAATTTTCGATTTTTTGGCTTGCCTCCAGATCGAGGGCTATCCATAGAGGGGTCAACCATTATTGGAGTATAAGCAGTTCTAGAGATCTAAGGGGGACATTCCCCATTTCTATAAATATAGATAGAAAGAGAAAAGTTTGACCTGTTACCCGTGGTACCACTAACATGTCCTACTGGTGGGTTTACGGGTAATTTTTTTACCTCGTAGACCCACTGCTTCGGAATGGGAGTACGGATTTAAGGGAAAACTTTATCAAACGTCAATTAGAAATGGCGTCGCCTACCCTTGGCTTCGTTGCCAAGGGGTGAAATGTGTTCATAAGGAGGTAGTACCTACGTATTTAAATGACTTCAAAACATAGCCTGAATATTTCTCTAAGAATTTTTTTCGTAGATACTAATTATATTTTTAATCATCCTCCAAAAAAGGAGGAGGTTGTCAATTCGACTATGTTTTTTTTTAAATCTTCTTCTTCTCTTTGGACTATGTGAACCTATTTAAATTTCTTTTTTAATTTAAAGCTACTACACTGTTAAAAATTCTGTAATTTTACATGCAAAAAAAATTACATAAACCTGTAAAATTCCCTTAAAATCTGGGAAACTTACGGAAAAATATGAAATTTTACGTAATTTTCATGAATTTTACATTTATTCCTTAAAATCGCCATTTTTCATGAAGTTTTACATAAAATTTATGTAATAGTCATGTAAATAGTTATGTAAAAATACAGAAAGGTTAGGGCAGCGAAAGTTGCCCAAGAATTATGTAAAAATTTTTAACAGTGTACTATCCAAATGGTCCCATTTCAATTTGGTCCCATTTCGACAAATATTTGGTCCTATTTCGTTAATTTGAAGTCGGTAGTTGTGTCAATTTTTGACGTGTATTTTGGAATGGTTTAGCCGAGATAGATATTGCAACATTTCAAACAATTTACATCGGTCACACTCTATGCACTTGGACATATCGAAAACTTGCTATTTAGAGGTAGGTATGTACTTATGTAACATCTGTCTTGGCTGTTGGAATTTTGGTTTGAATTACAGAGTGGTTATGAATTACAGAGTGGTTATGAATTACAGAGTGGTTAGGAATTACAGAGTGGTTAGGAATTACAGAGTGGTTATGAATTACAGATTGGTTATGAATTACAGAGTGGTTATGAATTACAGAGTGGTTATGAATTACAGAGTGGTTATGAATTTTCAATATTGCCCTCTAACAGTAATAAAATTGATAGCAATATAATGGAGTGTTATGCATCACTGCCTATCTCTTCGAAGTATAGGCGTGATGATATATATGGTAAATACCTCAAAAGAGTAGATATGTTTTATACAGCGTTCATGCATATTAGTTTGGCTCTCTGTACAATATTTCTCTGTAATTTTATTAAAAGCGTAAAAGACATACAAGATGTACTTCTGTAACACAAAACATTTATCCTTAAATGAAAAAAAGGTAAAAATGCGTGCCATTCCCTTATTACCACATGGCATTCCAATGTACGAAGACAAACATCATCAAAGGGCTGGCAGGGACAATTTTTGAGGCTTGATTGAGCAGGGAGCGCACCTGCTACCTAAGTGCGGGCCTACAAAGGTAGGCATGTGGTGCAAAACGCAATACTACAGCGAGTTTATTAGGTATTTTATAAGGCTGCCTTAACGTCCATTGCCAGGCTTCCTGGGCACGCCCTCAAAAGGATGACCGCAGGGCACCGAGCGCCAGCCGAGTGTAACTGCTTCGGTGGCGTGGTTGGTAGTGCGTCCGCTTTCGACGCTGGAGTCTTGGAGTGTTTCCTATGTATAATTTGTATGTATTTACAAATATATATACTCGTATATATATAAGTATTTATATCAGTTTATCTAGTACTCATATCACAAGCTCTGCTTAGTTTGAGACTAGATGGCGTTGTGTGAATTGTCTTAACATATTTATTTTATTTATATTTAAATTGGTTTTATTAAGTGTACTTACGATTAATTTATTTTGTATTCGTTAAGGCTAGTCTTGCATTCTGACAACGTGAAGTTGATACCAATTTGTCTACCGAACGTGAAACCAGCCTTAAGAATTACTTTTATCATTATGGACATGTGTAACTCGTATCTACGAGTATTATTAGTTGCCAGTATTCTTATAAAAAATACCCTTTCTGGACCGATATAAATCAAATACTGATTATTTTAACCTATAGATAATTTCCAAAGGATGTGTAACCTAAAAACGTCACCTACAATAAAGAATAATTAACGATTACTTTATTAGCAAAATAATAATCTTTTGCAATTGTTGTCTATTACACCGAAACAAGGCTATGTCATTCATCTAACAATCTCAAAAAATACGTGGCGTCAGCTACAACTTGAAGTTGTAAGTCAGTAAGGGTTGTCTCTTATTTCTGACACGGCATTGACCATAGAGTTAATATTGAGGCATTAACGTCATAATTATTGGACGCTCGGTCAACTAGCTTTAAATGAAATTTTGTAAATATTAAAAACTGGGCAACTATTTAAGCTTTCATATGACTAACAGCCATTAGAATCCATTCTACACGAATATTTTAACAAGAACCTGTTGTAACTTGTACCACGTCTTAAGCGTCAGGTGTGTTGTATTGTCGTCGTTGCCACTCGAATACTTGATGCAACCCTAAGTTTTAAACTTTTAGCTACAAGATGCCTTCACCTAATTGACCTAATATTTTGTTCAGCTGTTACTCGACGATACGTTAAGAATATTATCGTCAACAATACATGAAACACGCTTTTCATAATATGACAAAAGGACTTAAAACTATAGACTTTAAACTTTGCATACTACATACCTACACCCGCAGCTCGCAACCAGATTCACTCACCGCCACAGGATAAAACCCTACCCCAACGACGCGGGATTCCTATCCCGACTAAACCCCCGAAGAGGCCACACAGGTGGTCAAAGTCAGCTGGGCACCACTGGAAATACCTTCTGCGTGCGTACCAGAGACACCCGGTAACGGACGTGAGAGAGGCCGCGGCCCCGGGCCGCGGAATTAAACAAAAAGTAATTTTTGTATTTCAAAGCAATGAGTTTGCTTAAACTATTCTTAAATATTAAGAAAGAAATTATAAATAGATCACAAAAACTGATGTCATCGGCGGGACATCAGTTTTTGTGATCTATTTATAATTTCTTTCTTAATATTTTAAAAAGTAATTTGTTTGGTAGGCTCACAACTTCCTGAGCAGTGCATCAGTCAATCTATAAACGAGGTTATAACATTTGCAAGAATGGAATCTTAATTTAATTTGATTCGTATGATTTACATTTCCATAGTGTTTGCAATTATTTTTAATGTTACCATACATCGGCTTTGTGTCGGTTGTAAACTGATATTTATTACATTAATAATTAATTATGTAAGTACAATAATTTAGTCTTCAAAACTCTTCTTTATACGAATATAAGTATAGATAGGTACCAAATTCAATATGTACACAACAAAATTGTGGAATAATACCCTTTGCTGGCGCTTTTATGGTAATTGTCCAGAACAAAAAACTACGGAACACAGATGTTTAAGGTTTTTATTTTAACAAGACCTTCGAGTTACAGCTTGGGTGTAGGTAAGGTTTTATAAAGTTTATGAGAAGGCAACTTGTAGGTACTGTACTTAACTTGCTTGTACATTTTCTCTGTCAGAAACGTTCATATTTCATGAAGCCTTTTCTTAAAACCGCGCTTTTGATAGTCGCTGTTTCAATGTGCAGTAATTATATTCAGAACATTTTTCATTTTGACAAAATCTGGGTGTTTATAAATATACCTATCTCTGCCTAGCACAGAGCAGGTAAGTTTCTTCCGTATTCGAATAAAAGTGAATTTTATATATTTTCTAGTATGGTAAATATTAAAATTCTACATTTGACCTTTTTTTTTAATATCAGTACAATACGCGCCCAACATACAGTATGATTGGTTCGACGGCGGCTGTGTAGATCATACGGGCTACATATAAAAAACTACAACAGTAAGGTACATAATTTTTTTGTCTGGATATTCCGGAGAATCTCTAAAACGTCTAAACCGATTTTTACACTGGCATATAGATGATGTTATACAGATTAACTTAAGATACTTTCTATACATATTGAATGCGTAAAGAATTGGGAACCATTAAACGTTTTACCGTGGGTAAAACCGCGGGCATCCGCTAATGTATAATAAGTTGACTTGTCATACGAGATCGCTCAAAGTTATAGTTTGACGAACCTTATCTGATTAATCAACCATCCAAAAAAGATAATTTTCTTCGTTAATGGATATGGATTAACTAGTTAAGTAGGTAGTATCTTCATACAATTAAGTATGTACCTACTAAATATTATATATTAGATTTTTTTTTACTATTGTTGGTTGAAGTTTGATTTGTACTGATTTTTTATTGATGCTATAACTGTCAATCTTCTATCTACGACCCATTTAAACTAAACCGTATAAAAATAAAAATTAGAACAAAAATAAACAAAAAAGATAGACAAGAAATCGGCATTTTTTCAAAAAAATCTTCAAAGCCTTATAACTTGAAAAGGGTTAGGTTGGGGGGCAGGAGTCCAAGGTGAAATTTGTCAGAAATGGTGGGAACTACCACCCCTGAACGGGGTTCGCACGACTTACCAGGTAACCCTGTATATATCTATATATAAAAATGAATCCCTATTTCCCTTGGTCACGACATCACGCGTGAACGGCTGGACCGATTTCGCTGATTCTTTTTTTGTTGTGTTCGTTATTATCAGGAGAAGAGTCTTATGGAAGAAAATAAAAGTCCGGAATATTAAAGAAAATAATGCGGTACGAAGTTCGCCGGGACAACTAGTTATATAATTAAAGGCTGTGAGAAGTGTACAGCGCTTCTATTATCTTAATGTAGTTCGGGTATCATCGTACCTAACTTATGTTCTATACATAGAGCAACGCCGTCGTCGTATACGCTGTCGGCGTATACTACGCTCTAACGAACTAAAGAACTATCTTTGAAAATAAGTACGAGTATATACTCTTATTAGATAGGTACCCAAGCTAGACTAACTATTTTTAAATATGTTTAATTTCGACTCCCAAATTAAGTGCACTAAAAGTGTTTTAATTTTTATTTGCAGAACATGGTACCTATATAATCACGTGTTAATCTTAGAATGTAGGTTTTTGGTACCACATAATAAGGGCGAGCCTATTGCTTTTTCCGGACACTAGGTATTTTTGTTAGGGCACCGACCTCCGGGCGCCACTGGGAACTGGGCCCCACAGGTACTTAAATATACCTCCACTCCTTACCTCCACTTGGTAGACTCTACTTTAAAAAATAAGTTTAAGAATAAATCCCTTTTCGAATAAAATGCGCTTGTCAATCTTGAAATTTAATTTCTAAGCTTTCAGTAAAATGTGGGACCAATCCAAGAAAATATGCTCAGTTTTCATACGCTGTATAAAGGCAGCTTTATATCATGGTAACGTGTTCGATAGTCACATAAATCAGTGTACGTCGAACGTTAAATCTGGCGGCACTTAGCTGGTGCCAACGAACAGCAGCCCTCTGAAAACAGTGGAAGTTACTTGCTTAGGGTACGTGTCCATTGTACTTTTTGTATTAAATCAAGATTCTGACCCTCTGTTTCATAACGACTTTTCAGAGGTTTAAAATACCGTTAAAATCGGTCTTATTCATAATGAGTTATCAGAGGTTTAAGAATATTTTTCTTCCCAGAACTCTGGCTGTGATGCCACGTTGGAAAGTTATAAGATGATTTGATATCACTATTGGGTACGTAAAGTTTTAAAATACTTTTTTAGGAGTGTTCGACTCTATTAGATGGACGTAAAATGTGATCGTGTTTTAAATATATATTCTTTGTTTTATAGAGAGGTTATTTATGAACATGAACTGTATTAGGCCTTACAAGGGTACTAACAAACAAAGCAGCTGTGTTCCAAAACCGCTGGAGTGACCTCATCAGATCCAGTACGCAATCTACCGCGGTGGAATGTGCTCGCAGTGCAAGTCAAAGACAGAAGTGGAGGCACATCGCTTGACGTGCAGCCGCCTTTGCCGAGGAGGCTAACGGGGCATTCTAGTCCATCGGCAGCCGCGACCACTCTGCCAAGAGTGTACGACTAAGAAGAATATCGTACCAGTGATGGATAAGAAATGGAAACAAACCTGTCAACACGCTAATACTTTCAGCAAATACTCTGACGTGTATGAGACAAACCTCATACAAAACTTGAGGGGGATGTAGTAGGGGCGACTTGAGACTTGTTGCGGCCACCCTTTGTTACTTGCAAACCCAACAGTATTTATATTCGACTTAATGTAATATCAACCTTAATAAACAGATGCATAGTAGGTTTTAGAATGTGTAGAAGTTAGTAATAATCGTGAAATATGATAATCGTCTAGCCTGGTGATGGTATTCACAGTAGAGGGTAACGAAAGAAGGAAGCCTTAAGAAGTATTCGGTATTACTGCGAGTTTCATAATATGTTGCCTTACAACGCAGATATTGTATTTAGCTTGCTTTTGGAATGTTGTCATAATAGATACACTAAGGCGCAAGTTATAGATACTTCTGGTGTTAAGTTTACCATCTTTCGGTTATATAATACACACACACTCACACACATATCACGCCTATACCCCCGAAGGAGTAGGCAGAGGTGCATTACACACCCACAATTTGTCAGTATTTTTAGTCCCACGTAATAGGGCCTATTGCCGTCACCGTGCACACACATATATATATATATCTATATTGAAATTTTGAAAAAAAATTGAAATCCTATGCCTGGCGACGAAATGTTGATTAAAGGCAACAAAATCTTACGTGCCAGCCGCTATGGCACACCCAATTAAAGTCTCGGACTATCGGTCACATAAAAGACACAACAATAAAAAAACTCTAATGAATAAAGCGTATGTATGTAGGTATTATTCAATTAAAATTATATTGATGATAGAGATGACTGGAAATGATATTCTTTACCTGCTGCCCACAAATATAATTATAATTATGTATGTAGGTACTCAAAGTGTTAAAATTTAAAAAAAAATATGTTGTATTGTTAGATCTTATAAAATAGGCACTTTTTTTGCCGGGCGTCTCTGTTTACTAGCAGAGGGTATGTCCCGTGGCGCCCGGCGATAAAATAGGCACTGAATTTAAAGTATCTAGTTTTCAACAATAGATGTAGTGATTGTAGAAGATGGTTTCATTCCCTTTTAGTAATAAGTACCTATGTTTATTTTTATGTATTTATTTAGTAAGATTTTATGTTACGCAATATTATTTATTATTTATATTTTATCCTCTCTAAGTAATGTAACGCGGTGTTTGCTTCTCTTCTCTCTCATGTAAAATCTGTACCTATCCTACGAGTATATTACTCTGTGTCTACTAGATGATAAGTCATCCATTGACTTAAGCACGCCTTTGTGCATATTGTTCTTAAATTATCGATGTATAATGTATTTATATGTGTACAATAAAAAATAAATGAAATGGTTTCAATGTATTATAACGACCCGATCAGTTTTCACCCCTAAACGGTAAAGAGGAAACAATATATAAGCGACGCCGCAGACTTCAGCTAGTTACTATAAAAACAAGACTCAAATTTCAAACGTAGTCCTGAAAATTGCTGACAATGGACACTGAAGTTATAATAACCGTAACTTGAGTCTAAGTCTGTATTATGTAACCGCTTTTGTAGGAATCCTTAGGAGTATAAGTTTTTAGTACCATCCCTTTTTGCTAATAGGTATAACTTGTATAGACAAGAACAAGAATCCGTGGAGTAAGTTACAGGACAATTTTTTTTTTTTTTTTTTTTTTTTTACTTGGTTTTACCTGAAGCTAATAATAAATCCGAACCATTTAACACAACGAACTCATAAAGGTCTGTAAAACCAGCTTTGAAATAATAAAAATTCTAGTCTTTTCTTAACATAGTATAAAACAAATTCACCCCGCTGTCTGTCGGTCCCTATGTATATGCGTAGATCTTTAAAACTACACAACGGATTTTGATGCGGTTTTTTTTTTTTTTTTTTTTTATTTGTTTTTTTTTTTTTTTAAGAAGGTACTCATTTATTTGTTCAAGGGACAAAGTCGCAGGCGTCCTCTAGTTAAGACTAAAACATACTTATACCGTTGAGTAACGGCAACGGCAATTAGCGGCCAGCCTTCCGTATTGAAGCATTGAACAAGAATGCATACTTACCACTGGGAATCCATCGGAACATTGAAAATAGAAAAGTAAAAGTGAAATTTTTACCATATAACAATATTACAATCTAGTCCTTGAGGCTAATAAGTAATTTAACTATAACTTATTTGCTAAAAACATTTCAATGTAAATAATGTGTTCATTGGCACTTTTCTTATGGTCTCTATTTTAATGGAAAGACACGTTGTTCTTGTGTTCTTGAAAGGTAGCACTCACTACACTCCGTAACACTAATTTCACTAAACTAAATCAAAAGGCTTAGTCCTTTTCAGTGTCCTTACTATGTCCGTGGTGTCAAGGACCTGGATAGTCTTCACATGTTGAATAGCTGTTATATGAGTCTGCGTAAGAACGTCCCCATTTTATCTATGGAATGAGCCATCGGTACCTACAATTATAATATTCTTTATCTGTATTTTAACTAAGGCAAACACCTACCGGGTACAAAACACTTCGTAACAAGTTCTTATTCACTTTAAATTCTCTGTTACAAATATAGTTATACAACAATTTGCTGCAACGAACAATAAAAGTTAAGCCACACTAATTTGATCCATCAATTAACAGAAACTTTCTATTGTAGGCTATCAAAAGTTTCTTCATTTAAACTTTATTTCCTATAATATTGACCGAAACGTTTACTTCCTTGCAGTGTCCCTAAGCTGGTATAAGCTGTGTAATTCAATTACAACTCCTTACATCCGGTAGACACAGAGCACAGTAATACAAAAACTCACCTAACAGACTTCATAACTTACGGATCTCACATAACTTTTTGACCGTTCTGAAGTTGCAGCGAGAGTGGGTGTTATTTAACAAAATACATGTCAAAAATTGACAACAACCGACTTCAAATTACCGAAATACGACCAAATAACTAACTACTAATATTACTAAGAACGTAAACATGCACGCGCAAAAAAAAAAAAAAAGTCTTGGGAGCACGGGCGGGTGATGACATCGTGACGTTGTCTTACCAGCTCGTAGAAAAAAAGGAATATCTCTACAACCAAACCATATTTTACGATTCTGTAAACGGCAATAGTTTTATTGATATATATTTGATGATCAAGCATCAAAAAATGAATAATAATGCAAACAAATTATTTATTATAAATTGTCCAAAATTTGGAAACCACGTTGTTAGCTAAATTTCAAGAATTCAAATGAATTTCAAGAAATTCAACTGAATTTCAAGAAAATTCAAATGAATTTCAAAGAACAAGGACTTATGCTATCTAATAACGTAAATATTTTGATAAAAGACCTCAAGGTGTTTATAATAACACCACATAAAACTCAACCCGCCGAAACGTAAAATCAACGGGCCAATTTATAACGGTTTTCCACCAAATTTTTTCTAGCTATTATTACACTGAAATATATAATTACGTACATTATCGTTGTCAAAACGATTTACAGAGATAAAAAGTATCGTTATTTATACTTTTTTATACTTTTCACTGTATTCACTGACAAACATCGCAAAAATAACTCGGAAATCGGTAACTTTCTAGGGCTTCATATATTAGTTATAACGATGTATTTTTTTGAAAACTACTACCTAAATAGAATCATTATAAACCGAATAATCATATTTCTAATAAGAAAACATTACTTACGTGAATAAATCACAGTATTTCACTCAAAATACACGCACTATAGACCTGACGCTGACTGACGTACTCTCCAAACATCATCAACTTTCAATGCCGTGAAAAAAAAAATCGAACCACAGATATTATAAAGTTATGCTTCAAATGGCAAGGAAATGTTATAGAGAACGTATGTCATCAAACTTCTCCATACAAAAGTAGAACGTAAATACATTACAATAAGGCTTAAAGTCGCCTGGGGAGGTGCGACACCCCGGTGTCTCTCGGGGCTTGACGGAACGGCGCGCGCCGCGACACCCGGGTGACTCGCGGAGTTTCAAGTAATTGTAAACATGTTAACAAAACAGTTGGCTATCTTCACAGAGGCCAAAAAGTAAAATCTGTATCTACTGAGCCGTCTTTAAGGGCCCAGACCGCGCACGGATAAAGTCGATTTTGAGCGACAGCAGCGCTATTGTTGCCCGAATCATCCGACGGGCGGGTGAATGACCCAGAGAGCGCGATTTTGAAAATGTTTTGCGACAAACGTTCCACGTTGAGTTATTGTTATTGAAGTTGAATATTTACAGCATAACAAAAATGTTGAATTATTGGAAATAAACGACTGCCTATTTGTAAAATATTCCAAGAGTAGTTTTCGTTATAAAATGATCCTAATTACTAGATAAATAAATAAGAGTAGTTTGAGACACAATTTTTATGATTTTCTATTTATAATAAACAATCAAGAGCAGGTCCGGACTGACCTTTTTGTATTCTACTTACCTAAAATTCCAACTAAGAGTACCTATGTATTTATTTGTAATTTTACTACCAAAGTTTATTCTTATTTCGTAAAATTTTCATTCAATAAAATAATTGCAAATTCAGTAGGAAGTACGGTCGAAATAACATCACGCCTTTCCTCGCTAGTGTTTATATCTACGCAAGGAAATGTGCCTATTGCGTAAACTCAAATACTTTTTGCTTACGATCACCTCGCAATCTAAAAAATCTTCTAGGGTTGTACAAAAAATTGTCAATAAATGAAACACAAGTATAAAAATGGTTCATATAATTAAAAGTAAGTAAACAATAACAAAATATGAGTCGCCACCTAAAAAGCGTGCTAGGGTTGTACAAAAATTAGTTATAAACAAACATGAAATTTATAAATTATTCATATACTTAATTAAACGAAAGTAAACAATAACAAAATATGAGTTTAAGAGTTTCTAATGTTTTTTTCATTTTAATGATTACTGATCAAATTCTGATTTCTACTAATTTGATGATAAAATCAATTGCTATTGCAAAACCTATCAGAATGAAAATGTTACCAGCTGCCCGATTCACGTAATAAAAACCGTAGCGTAGTGACTTAAAAATGTCACTTCGCACACTTTTTAACCGACTTAAAAAAAGAAGAAGATTCTCAATTCGCTGTATATTTTGAACCGATGAAAGCTGGTGATCCCGTGTGGTCACATTTTAATTTCATTAGGATCGGACCTTGGGTTAACACCAGGTAACTCTTCAAAATCGTATAGGAATTGTATAGAAATTGAGCTATTGGAAGATTTATGACAATCCAAGACTAGATAAGTAAGTGCGTTAAAAACAGAAAACCAAAAGGCGATTTCTAAGTTTCTAAGTTAAAACGACTTTTGAACTGGCGTGTTTACGTGAATCAACCGGCTGGGTAGTTAAGTTACCTCAGTCTCTTTCAAAATCATTAGACGTTCTTCTCTTTCAAAACACGTAAAGCTCTTTCTTTCCTCTCTTTCATAGCCTCTATGACATTGGGCGGGTCACGAATAGGCATGCTTCGTGACTGCCGAGGATCAACTAATTCTGGAAGGAGGCAATCGTAATAAAATCTAACTAATTTCATCTCCATTTTCTCCTTCCAAAATTTGTCGTCCTTTTCTATAATATAAACTTTCATAGGTACAGTAGCACCAAACCAGATGCCAAGCATGCAAACGTTTCTTTTAGTTATATGTAGCTGTCCCTGAATTTGGAAATACCAGTAATGATTTTTATTTATGACATAACCCTTGGAAGCCTTGTCCTTAACCCAAAAGGTATGTTTGGCCATTGCTTCATCAAGAGTCATGCCAGCTAAAGAATGTGGGCACTTAATTTCAATTAAACCGTTTGCATAAATGCCATCTGGTGTAGTACCAAGAAATTCATATTGATCGTCGACGAACAAACCGCAACCTTGTATACTAATATTCTCTTGAATTTCTAACTGTCTAATTGCAGTTTCTTCGTTTTCGATACCGTACCGTACAGCAGGCAAACTGGAGATATTACTACCATAAACGATTTTACAAACAAGAGCAGCACAACTTGTGCTCTCTCGTTTTTTACAAACTTCCCCGAACGATGATGAGGTTAGTAATTTTCTCCTTGTACTCATCCACTCAGCACTACTTCTTTGCAAATGGGTCGACCTTTCAAGCTCCTCTCTTTCAGCACAAGACAACTTTAAATCAACTAAAAAAGATGACTTGGCTTTCTCATATAATTCTGGACTCAGATCAGGTTTTTCGCAGTTTGGTCCATAGTGAGCGTCTTTCGATACAGCGCTGTGGCTTTTTTTCAATCTTAATTTAGGTTTAGCAATTAAACGGTTTCTACGATTACTATTTTCCACTTTCGCGATCAAAGGATTAGGACTAGATTTAAATATGACTTCATGAGTTTTACTATGAATCGATCCCGTATTAAAAGACACAACAGCAGCTGCGCATCGGCCCGCATAAGAACCACGGGAAGAATAATTTACACGCTTACCCCCAACTAATTTGGCAATTACTCCGTTAAAACTTTCAACTATATTACTTGTGCAATTATGAATTAAACTTCTAGAATGATATGACAGTCTTTTACTTAAAATTTCTACCGCGTCCATTAATCCGCATCCAACAATTGCTGGAAGTAACCCAACAGGTTCTATTCGACGAGTGTCAGGTCTACAAAAATACTCCTTGCAATGTTGGTGATTACCAAATACGTGTTGTGGACCATTTAGAATATCTTCACTAAGATTTTTTTATTTTTTCTTCGAGTGACTGATTTTGATCCCCCCAATATTTAATCGCGCATTTTACACCCGTTCTTAAACGCAAATACCTTTCTTTTAGGAATTTCCGCAACTCGCAAGGATACTTAGTGTCTTTCGACAATTTCTCCAAGCTATTGCAGTAGTTTCGTAAAAGATGATTTTTGCATTCAATTTTCTCTACTATTAAATTATCGTACGGACGCGAATCTAATATTTTTTTATAAGTACTGGAATCGTCGTCTGCTACAAATTTATTATAAATTACACCGTGATCAACAAAGGAACGTTTAAACCCTTCAACTATTATGGTCGATTCCATCCCGGTAGATGATCCTGAATAATTCTTGAAACAATGGTGTTCCGGGGGCTGACTGTTGTTCTTTGCGGCTCGTGCACAGACTACGCAGTATTTATTTTAACTCCAAAAAACAATACTTTATTAGTTTTAATGCCAATTATCGCAGCTGCGCCGGATAAGGCGGAAAAATTCTTACCATAAGATCTCTTGCTCCAACAACCGTCAACAGCAACAGATATTAATGGTGTACCATTTTTATCAACACTACCTATAGACACTGCGTACTCCGCTTCTTCCTTGACAGCTTCTGCCATGGAATGTGCTGCTGTCTTTTCCCACCAATCGCAAACCGTATTATTAATTTCATTGTCCAATGAAGGTGACATGATTGGTAGGGCTACTGCGGCACTTAATGTTTTTAACTGAGAGTAGCTCCCACCAGATGATATGATACCAGACACAATTTGATGATTCACTTCCATGCTATCTTCTTTCTTTTCAACCAAACACACAGTAAATTTCATATTACACATACTACATTTTATGATGAGTTTTGAGTCCAGACCAACTTTTACTTCACCTATTATACTGAGGTAACTTAACTTACAATCCATTGGACCGTTGTCCACTATGGCCTGAAGAGCTTTAAAAAAAAAGAAATATCCACTACTCTACGCCCAACTTCCACTTCATCCACCTTTCCCTCTTGACGGTTGTCAATAACTAGTTCCTGTAAAGAAAGATAATGGCTTGATTTTTATTATAAAAAATAATTCAAAAGGTATGGGCCAAATTTCTTCAAACATAGCTAAGAACTCCCTTAGAATACATCTTTGAAACACAGAACACTAGATCAAAATCTTAAACGTTTTTATCAGTCTTCGTCAATTATGAAAGTGAATAAATAAACATAATAAAAAACTGGTTGCTTGTAAAGTCGGTTTAGGACGATAATTTTATCGGATAACGTCATAATATTATTCTCCATCGCTTGTACTGCGCTCTCGCTTGACCCTAGCGTGACATAATGTGACACTTTTTTGTGCGTGTTGCCGGTGTTCATCGATTTATAAGACGTTATCACGTCATAAATTTAATAAATCCGACTATATGCATAAAAACTCAAAAGGTAAAAAGAAAACAAGTCTACGGTCTTGAATTATGTTACATAAAAATAAATAAGAACACTATTGTAATAAATCGAATTCAACAGTTGAGACCCATTGAAATCCTCACAGGCTCGAAGATATTCCTGACTAGCTAAATATTTCTTTAGAAATAGGCCCCGACTGCTAAATACGCTATATTACAATGGTGTTGTTATTTATTTTTATTACACATTTTCATTTTTTAATCTGTCGGGTTTTAACATTTTTATTGTTTATTTATTTATATTCATAACTGACGAAGACAAATATAAAAGTGCAAAAGAATTCATACAATATTATGTTCGTGATGAACAGAAATTATAAATTTCCTTTACGCTATACGTATTGGTTTTTTATGGCGTCACTTATTCTATGTCACTCGGGCTTAGAAGACAATTCTAATGATACTAAAAACATTAAAATCGGTTCAATAATTTTGAACTTATCGTGCCACAAAGATATATTACTTATTATACATACATACATACGTACACCAGTCGCGTAAAAGATATTTTACAAAAAAAATTCTTGATTTTGGTAAAATACGAGATTTGAACGTGAATTTTCTTTTGAGAAAGTAATTGAGAAGTATGTGTTTGTCTCACAATGAAAATAATAAATATTGCAAAAAAAAACTGTAGGTACTGAGATTTTGTCTTCGCCCATCACTAGCTAGTTTGTTTATTTATGTAACAAGTCTACAAGAATTACGTATAACAACTTACCTCTATACAGCGCGTAGCAGTGTTGCTCGGAGTCTCGGCCTGAAGGTTTTCTTCATTTTCAGTACTGGAAATATTATTCATCAATATCCACTTTTTATTTATTTTGTAATTTTTGTACAACCCTACGCCAGGCACGGCGCGCGCGCGCCCGTGCAATTTCTGATAGGAAACATACCTACTTCCACTTCCACATATTTAGACATGATGAACATGAAAACTAATAATACTGTAACTAATAATAGTGTAAGCAAACTCATTGCTTTGAAATACATAAATATATGAAAACTAATACTATATTATGTAATAAAATTTATTATTATGAAAATTGTTCCTATAGAAATTGACTTTATTACTTATATAGATATTGAAATTACGTAATTATTACCTACTGGACATTGTAATTTTTCTTCTTAGACTGACATACCTAATTGTGTACCTATCTAATTACATGTCAAATCAATATTTACATGCTGTTGTAGGTGTATGTCTGAATCAGGCGATCTAAATCATTGTACCTATTTGCTTTGTAATGTACCTACCCTGTTCAAAATGCAAATAGATTATATTATTATTACTACTAAGACATGATAAGCATACACACAAATAAAAGTAATAAAACTAGGATTTTTACTTGACACTAACACAAATCTAGTAAATTTTTTCTAGGTATTTAGGACAAGACGTAGTCAAGTAGGCAGGTAAATAAATAAGTAGGGAGGAACTTACATTTTATTCCGAGATCTTTTGGCTTTCACGTTTTTATAATGCGTACTAAATTTTCTTTTCGCTGGCATGGCACTCAGCAAATTATCCTGCGAAAAGAGACCCTCGATTACCAATTACGTTTATGATATCTATTGCCTTTATCATGTTGAAAAATCTATGTATGTCGTGCAGAGAACTATATACCCCGCCAGTTCATATCTCGAGAAAATAAGGTGGGCAGGGCTTTGATTGTTTCAAGCCTGAATTGATACCTACTTTACAAGGTTCATAAAATGACCTACGCAACAAAGTAAATAATTTTGTATTTCTTACGATTTATATCTAGTTCCATCATGGTTTTCTTTCAGACTTTCATTATATCGGTACTTTCTATTTACTGAAAGTAAATTAGTTATAAAAATATTGTACTTACAGTTTTTCACAAAAAACACAAATTCACAACACGTAATTTTGCTGTAGCATCCGACACGCGTGGAGTCACTTTGAAATTCTATGGCGCACTGGCGATTAGTTGCGACGATCGTTCTATCGGGACGCGTTTGAATTTGCATACATTTTTCTATGGAGAATTTACGTAAAACATATCTAGATTTTAGGGCTTTAAAAGGGGAAGTCTTTGTTTGTAAAGGTACAAAAAAAAGTACATGGTTATATTTATTGGCTTTTTCAGTGTTCAAAAAGTGTTTCTTTTTATCAATTTGTGTTGATTTATTGGGTTAAATCTGAAAAATACGAAGGCAGGTTTTCGAATTTTTTCTCAATTTTGTGCGTTTGTTGACGTTTATTATATAACAACTACAGGGTTTTAAGAGTTAAAATTAGCACTAACATCATTTTTGGTCTTTCATTTTAATATATACAAATTATCGTTGTTATTAATCATATGTAAATAGGTTAAATATGAAAAATCGTAACACTCTTTTCGGTGATTTTCACGATCTGGGCCCTTAAGAACGACTTCGTATAGAAGGAACCTTATCGAAGCAATTCGAACTTGTAATTGTTTCCGTATATTACTTTTGTAGTCTTTAATGAGTTGTTTTATTTGTTTGGTTATTCGTTTATATCTCATTTTGCTACAGAACAAGATTCTATTCAATTTAAAAGTTAAGTTTCATAATTTTATATTGATGAAATTTGTTGTCTGAGAGCTTACATTTTTTCTTATCTCTGGTTTTTGCAAATATCTGTGTGCAAAAACATGTAGGATAAGTTCCTAACTCAATAGTGTTTCGTATCGAAGGCGTCGAGCTTAATATTTATTTATGCTAAATTCATAAAACGCGTTGGGATCGGGCCGCGAGCAAATTATGCAAATTTAACCTTTAAGCGCAGTACAATTAGAAACGGTTATTGAATGAAATTGAATTCTGTAGTTGGAAATTTTATTTCGTTCTCTCTAGAGTATTGTTAACGATGTATTCATCCGTTTAGTCGAAACCTCTTGTTCATATCTCTTTAACAAAATTTGAGGTTTAACTGCTACCTCCAGAATGAATGGGATTCTATAAAATGTCAGATTATAAAAGAAAAGGACAGTGCGTACCTACACCAGGACTATACCACTCGCCTAACAATCGCAAAAAATATGTGACGTCAGCGACAACTTGAAGTTGTAAATCAGTAAGGGTTGTCTCTTGTTTGTGACACGGCATTGACCAAAGAGTTGATATTGAGGCCTTAACGTCATAATTATTGGTCGAATTAATCTGGTATATATTTTACTTTACTGACAACCCTAACGTTCGAATTATGTTCTCTGTAAACAAAAGAATGTGCTTTAATTAACGTCGGAGTGCAAGTTCTATATGTAAGTACTATTCCCTATTCTGTGCCTATACGCTTTGGAACAGCATCAGTCCTTTTCCAGGAAGAATACTCTGACAAACTGTTTTGTTTCGACCTATTCAACCGTTTTAAATCGACCCTGGCAATCGTAAAAGATCCCGGTTACCGGTACAGTTGGTCCCAAGAGTCCTATCATACATACTGGCGAAAGTTGGCGTGGACGCATGTTACCTGATATGAAATGAAATGATTTATTTATTTGTACAGGTCACTAAATGGCTCTTACAAACGTCAGTAAGTACTACTTAAAATAAAAAATATCATTACTTCTATATTTACATGTACTGCCAGATTCGCAAAGCAATAAGTAGAACCAAGAGAAAGAACCTGGCATTAAAACTCTATATGTCAAATCAGTATACAAAACCTGATGACAATCAAGATACCTTAGAAAGGTTGCAACGCTACCTATTACATCTAAGCGTCCCATTTTCAGTGATGTACCGACAAATTATTCCTCAGATCATGACGTCACCCCAACATGTCATAATTACGTGTCTCGAGGGAGCTCCACCAGCCAAATTTGTATATTACAAGGGAATGAAAAGAAAAATGTTTGATGAATTCTTCAACAGCTGCGACTGAATACTTTCTTTTATATTAAGTTATATTTCAAAGGCAACCAGATGTTTAGATGCTGTTTTATAATAAATCACTGGAGAATTCAAATGATGTGATTGTAATGACGACTGTTATTAAATGGAAGGAACAACTCATGATTGTAATTGCTAAATTAAAATACTCGTAACAAATTGACACAATAACCGACTACAAATTACCAAAAGACTATATATATATATAGACTACCTCGGTGGCACAATGGTACTATGTACGGACTGCCACGCTAGAGGTCTCGGGTTCGATTCCCGGGTCTGGTGGATAATGTATAATTCTCTTTAGAATTTTACCCAGATAATTATCTCAGAGTCTGGAACTTGTGCCCGGTAAATAGCAATAGGCTTGCCCCCTATTACATGGGATCTAACATAGCTGGCGAGATGTGGGTGTGTTTGCACACCTCTGCCTACCCCTTCGGGGAAAAAGGCGTGATGCTAATGTATGTATGTATGTAAATTACCAAAAGGGAATCAAATAATTGTTGGAATAAGACAAAATTGAAATGGAAACTGATCACTTGGGAAGTAGTTGCTAATAATAAAAAAAACCTTTTCAGAGTCGGTTATATGAGAGGTAACAAACATAAAAAAACGGCCAAGGGCGAGTCGGATTCGCGCACAAAGAGCCCCCTTATATATTTAATTTATTCCGTTTTTTTAGTATTTGTCGTTATAGTGGCAACAGAAATACATCATCTGTGAAAATTTCAACTTTCTAACTATCACGGTTCATGAGATACAGCGCAAGACAGACGGACGGATGGACGGACAGTGAAGTCTCAGTAATAGGGTTCCCGTTTTACCCTTTGGGTAAGGAACCTTAAAAAAGAAAAGAAAACATACAGTCGAATTGAAAACTCCTCCTTTTTTGTATGTTGTCGGTTAAATTGAAATATACTGTACAATCTTTCGACCCAGTTTAATATTCCCAAATTGGTATTTTACTACGTAGATGGTGGCACCCCACTGTGTGACACCGTGGCCCAAAACAAAACTTCACGATATAACCATAAAATAATAAATCGCTAAATAAACTATAGTGTGGCGTGACTTTCGATTTACAAGCTGGTCGATCTATAAAGCAAGAAAAGGCACTTTCAGGGAAAATCCGTCTTATTAAACTAAGTGGATTAATAAATTGGTAGTCAAAATAGGATCGACGCAGAATTTTTGATATTTTTCTACTTCAAGCCCTTCAAGCTAGCCAACAACCGTTCTTCTTTGAACTAGTCGACTTTTTTGAGGTTCAAGCATTCAAGTCCTTCTAGCTAGTCGACAACCCATTCTTTTTTGAACTACCTGACGACTTTTTTGGGGTTCAAGCCTTAAAGCCCTTCTAACTAGTCGACAACCCATTCTTCTTTGAACTAGCGGACGAATTTTTGGGGTCTAATTCTTGTCTACAAAAGCTATCTTAAGAGATAGCTTAAGAGATAGCTTAAGAGATGGCTTCAGAGATAGCATTCTTAAGAGATAGATAGCTTAAGAGATAGCTTCAGAGATAGCATTCTTAAGAGATAGCTATCTTAAGAGATAGCTTGATCGAGAATTGTTACGGAATTATAAATAGACACCATCAAAAAAATAGAGATAGAAATAGAAAATGTTTTCAGGAAAACCACAACCAATAACAAAATTGTGTCCAAGGTCTCCAAAAATCTTCGTATCTCCATAATTTCCAAATAAACAAACAAAACAGAATTGAAAAATGTAATGGCGCCTGACTCAAAATGTCATATTTAGGAAACCAGAGTTCGTGTATGTAACCTACAAGTTCGCGAGGGATAAGCTGAGCTTTGCATTTGTATGAGTGCAGTGTACATGAACGTATATGTGCCTATACGTATACTCTTTTACACACACATGTGTTGTACATACAGATACCAAAAGAGTTTTTACTCTACTTTTCGTGGTCACTCACACAAATGCAAAGCTTACGCCTCGCGACCTGCACCAATAATTTGCTGTTAATATAATTTAAGTTTTATTCTGAATAATAACTTTCCGTACTTATCTATAACAAAATAGCAAAATGCTCACTTTGTATTTTCCCCCAAAAACTGCCTCCACACGTGCTCAGTCACAAACACCGTGATGGGTATTAACACCTACCGAGAGGTATAAAGATGCTGTATAAATGAAAATAAAAGTAAAAAGGTACCAACGTTGCACAGGGGCTCGAACAAAGAGAGCCCTCCTATTTGCGGTGTGCGCTATCATTCTATCGAGTTGTGAATGTCCGATAATGTATGTGCATTTGATACTATTTGAGATACGGAAAATTTATACGAGTGTGACTACGAGTAGTACTCTGGTTGGTTTTTATGAACAATTATTTAGGCGATGTTGGTAATATGAAACGGACTTTGGATCGATTTATAAAAAAATGATTAGGTAGGCTACCTACTAGTTATGCTCTTCATGATATAATTAATACAGCGAAAATAAATATATATCTACTTATTACAAGAGTTTGTGATGATACTAAGCTACAAGGTCTCATTGTGAATTTTCTTTACCGATAGAATTTTATTGTAAAACATATATTGTTGGACATGCTCACACAACGTCATCTAGCCTAAACTAAGCTATAAGCTTGTGCTATGGGATCTAGACAACTGATAGACATACTCATAATTATTACATATAATTATATCTAAATACATCATAGAAAACACCCAAACTTCGAAACAATATACTATATACGTATATGTTATATATACTAGAGGTTTACTGAAAATATCTGGGATAATCTTAAACAACGTACGAAGTAAAGTACAGAGAAAAGTAGAAGGTACCTGTATGCTTTTTATTTAAACGAGTAAAAGTTAGAACATTTTTTATCTAAAAATTATAACCTTGAAAATACTATATCTATATAATAGGGCATATCACCGCTACAGCAACGAGAGTGCTCTTTAAATCGTCAATTGTTTGACGTCGGCATTAAAACAGCGAAATGTCAATATTTGTCGGCAGCTCGTAGAGAAGAGGGCATGCTTTAATCCCTCAGTTGGCAAATACTAAGAGATTTTGTCGATGTCGCCTGTTTTGGAGTCCAAGAGAACGCCTTTTGTTTGCATGTTCATTAATATACATGAACATTTGTTACAAGATTGTATTTAAAGGTGTTTTTTAAAAGATTAAAGTAGGTTACCTTTTTAAACGACTTCAATAAGGAGGATGTTTCTCAATTCGTTCGTATATATTTTTGATATTTGTTCGCGTATATCTTCCTCGTTTATGAATCGATTAGACAAACGATATCTCAAGGGTTGTCCCATGACAAGGACACTAGAATCTGATGATGGGATCCCAAGGGAAACGTTCGAAAAACGCAGGGGCAACTAGTTCGTTTGTTATTTTTTTCATTATATTTTTTAAAGGTGAGAGATACTAAGAATGGTACTCCATTCTTAGTAACCCTCACCTTTAAAATTTGTTAATAGAAAAGAAAAACAAGATAATGAAAATTACTTCTATTAATTACTTATTAAGTACTAAATTAACTTTCAAGTATCGTGCTTAGCTATAATCCTTGCAAATCGAACTTAACTGTAACAATTGAAAGCCGCAGTGGCTTACCACCACATCCCGATTTATGTTAAGTTCCTATTGAACTATTGTAAACTATTTGACTATTCAGCTTTGTGGATTTGAGGTTTTGCGATGGTATTAGAGGTTGTACTATACCTACTATCGAACATTTATACAAACAATAAATTCACGTTGCTTTGCATGGAAATTAGTAATTTAAATAAATAAATAAATATATTAGGACAATTCACACAACGCCATCTAGTCTCAAACTAAGCAGAGCTTGTGATTTAAGTACTAGATAAACTGATATAAATACTTATATACCTTTTTTGGATCAAAGTTCTCTTACGCGGTTTACGGGTAGTGCGATTTAGTAAAAATCGTCACGTTACGCTTATCAGTGGTTCCCAACCGGTGGTCCGCAGAAGCCAAAATATGGTCCCCTTTTTTTTTATGACGTGGGTCCCCCGACCGCACAATGTTTTTTTTGTAAATACATACTTCGGCACAAATGTACGTGTCATCACATCATACAAAGTTTGTTCCGACCGGGAATCAAACCCGAGACTCCAGCGTCGACAGCGGATGCACTTCGGATAACGCCACCGAAGCAGTATAATAAGTAAATTATTAATTTACTAGCAACCCTTAGCGCAAACTGCGCAAGTAATAATTTTTTTTACTTTTTGTCAAATCTTATCGCACCACTTGAGACCACGACCTTTCCAACGGTGTGCCACACTTGACTGTGCGACTCTTAGTTTAGGAGGAGAAGCGGCTTCACTGGCGTATTATATATATAGATTATAATATAACTTAATTGATAGTATGTATTTGGTATATTATTAAGGTTACCTACGATGCTGTTCCCTATATCTGCTCAACCTCTCAATTTTATCTCACCTGCTCAAGCAAACATGAAAATTACACAGCATTAAAATCCCCTTATTCGGCCATTTTGGACCTAACCCATTGTATGAGTGCCCGGTGATGGCAATTGACAAACTGTAGGTGTGTAATGCACCTCTGCCTACCCTTTCGCGGATATAGGCGTGATGTGTGTGTGCGTGTGTGTGTGTGTGAGTGTGTGTGTATGTCTATAAGTGTATTACATAAACATATTTACGTGTAAAATTTCAAATAAATAAACCAAAAATGTTGTTAAATGTAAATACTATTACGAGTAACTTTCGTAGCACTTAAAGAGATACTTTTGGCAGTGGATGCAGACTGCAATCAATATGTATGCAGTGAAATGGGAAACGATTTCGTTTGTCAGATCTTTGTCACATAATGGTCTTTGTGACGAAAGTTCTATGTTACCGTTCTAATATTTATTTGGTTCTAAATAAATATAGAGACCAACAAGGATACAAATATCCACGTTAGGGGATATATGTATCCTTAACGCATTCAAAAACATTATCCCTCGCTGGTGCCGTCTATATTTATCTCAAAACCAAACAGAAACCAAAATACCACATTTGTGTTCTATACCTCACCATACAAATACATCACGCACACAAACCGTATTCCGTTAACAAAAGGTATACTTGTAAATAGAAGAAAAAAACATGTAAATAGGGTTGGACCGCTATCAATTTCCCGCAAATTTCCCGGCACCGTGCTATTTATATCCCAGGATGGGGCCCTATGTGACCTGTTACTCACACTTCAACATTAAAACTCCTTTGTTCTGTCGGTTGATTTATCGAGGATATGTCAAAGGTGCAAACGTACTAAATCATTTAAGTTTTGTATGGTCAGTAGTGATGCGATTGTCCTCAAAACCCTATCTACCTCCCTATCCTTCTCCCTGAAGGATATCGATATTTAATTAGTATTTCCACACTTCTGCTGTTATTTTTGTTGATCCAGCGTAGTAAGAGCTTTATTGCCATGTCTGGTAAATTTATTTTTAGTTGGCCAGATTTTTGAGAGGTTAAATCCGTGCAGGTGACAGAAGCTTGGGTTCCCAAGTAATACCAGGCCTTCTTAGCACCTGGATAGTAATATAATAAGTTAAGTTGAAGTCGAGATGCTAAATGCCTTTTTGGAAGTTTTAAAATCTATGCTTTTGTTTACCGTATCTAATGCTTGATTATTTTCAGGATCAACACAATGCAACAGTGTGAAAAAGAGCTGAATGGCAAGGATTTAGCAAGGATACCAGTTTTCAAAAAAAAATTGTTGCTTGCAATTTTGAACTTCTTCAAGTCATATCCCCGCAACGTATTTTACGTAATAAAACCGCAATTTTTATACACCGCTTTAAAGCAATCTCCCGCGTCTTGCCTCAAGATTTCTGAGATTATATAATTAGCGAAGGAACAGGAAACAGGAGCTGGCCAGCCCTGACGGAGTAAGTAACGTTGAAAATACGCACGCACCTTGAAACAGCAGAAGGTGAGTCCTAGACCCTAATTCCTTTTCTTTTTATCTCCATTATATATTGTTTTATAATCCCCGCATATACAGTCCACTTAAACCCGCACCTCTAGAACCAGCGCATAGATTCTTTTGGTTGGCAAACGAGAAGGGTTTTTCTGAAGTTGTTTACTTACTATTTATATCATTTATTTTTATTAAAATTTATAACTGAGAAATCGCAATACTATGCAAACAATGAAACATTAATTTTACAGTAACACTATAGCTACGTTTGCATTTAAAACCAGATTTCCCAACTGGGGACGGCAATAACTCACCCGTTCGTTGCTTAACGTGATAATCCGAACTATCGGGGTAAGCACAAGTCAAGTTTAAGCGCCGACAGTTCGGCGTCGAGAACTCGACTGGAAGCAAAGTGAAATATTGCCGGCACAGTACATTGAGTTGGTAGGCGACGCGTGAGAACGTTTTGACATGCTGTGGTTTATCCTACTAAGATTTAAGTAAAGGTGGACTAGTGCCAACTAAATCTCTGTATTTGTAGAGATCTGGGTGCTAAGTGGACCGATCAATTTATCTCTGAGTAGCTAATTTGATAAGCTTACGAGGCCTTTGAAAAAAAATATGAGAAGAGAGGAAGATAATGTAGTTAGAAAGGTGCAAAGTATGACTGTAGAAGTAGAGGTAAGAACTTTCATGTTATTCCTTATTCTGTGGTAAAGGTAGGCAAAGAAAAGATGGATGAAATCCGTGTGAAAAAGGATATGACGAGGAACGGAGTGACTCAAGAGATGACGTCTGACAGGGATGTGTGGAGAACAAACATGTGTTACGCCGACGCCAAATAATTGGGATTAGGGTAGGTCGAGAACCACCGAAGGATTATCATCAGTAGTTAGATAATCAAAAAGCCATTAAACTTTTCTGAAATTTGTAATAAATAATTTGTTTGAAAACACAATTGGAATAAATTTATTATGTCCTCAAATATTTCAAAGACAAGGAACAATTGTATCATTTCAAAGGTTTCAATTCCAAGATCACAAAGACCAACTATACAAAGGACTCTTTAATTGCGACGGAACCTTATTTCAATCAGTTTCAAATCAAAGAAAGCCACTTACTATATCTTTACGTTTCTGTATTCGTAATTATTTTAGTAGACAATCACTACCACCCATAAACGTATCCATATCTACAAAGCAGTACACTTGAAACCTGTATTTAACGTTATGCGCCGTTCTGTATGGAGATATTTATAATAAACGATTTTTCTTTTCTTTTCTGACCGTACTTGATCTGACTTAAAGCGATATTTTTTTATTGAGACTACTTAGACTTAATTGGAAGGACATCTCCACGCATTGTACTTACAACGCGTGGAGACGTCCTTGCAATTGAGTATTACCTGATACTAATAATTTGCTGAACTATTCTTCTCTATATTACAAAATATACAATAGAATATTAATATAACCGGAATTGGATGTGATAAAAATATTTAGGTTATGATGAAAACATGATAAGACCCTGTTTTTAGTTTTTCACTGATTTATCGAATAGTTTACCGCATAGTCTATGCATATACGAAACGTACGAGGCGATATCGAGTGCCGGGTGGCACTCTTAACCTTCTCAATTCCAAGATTAGGCTGTCGCTGGACTTAAATAAAGTAGTCAGATTACCCCGACAAATATCGGTCCGATCAGGATCGTGTCGTAAGGTCTTAAGTTTCTCAATATCATACGTCCTTATGGTCCTTACTTATCGGTATTTACAAACAGAAAGACATAACAGTAAACAGAAATAACAGTCCTCTGTGACAGACTGTCTGTCTGATGGCTTATTACGTTCAACTATAATTTTCTTCTGTGTGAATTTTGTAGGCGGCATATTTTATAAGTAAAGCAATTTGTATCAGACAGTTTCTACTCGTATTTACTCAATTTGTGGGGATTACCCCAGAAATGAAACGTCATATTTAATTAAAAAAAGGGGTTTGTGTTTGATTTTTCCACCACTAGACCGGTTTTGCAACAAAACGAAATTAATTTGCACATAAGATACGGGGCAGTTTTGATAGAGTTCCAACTTCAAACATGACTTATGAGTTTTTTTTTATTTTTTTTTATTATTCTTTATTGCGCGTTACGTTACTCGTTAGGACTTAATATATCTTAATACAATGTTAAACACCTAGGTAAACGTAGGTATAACCCAGACCAATGTCCACGGGTGAGGCAGAAAAAAAAATATACATAGGTAAGTGCAAGAAATAAGAACAAAAGTATAAATGTGTATGTATCTTATAAGTGTAATTTAGTAAATCTAATTATTTGCCAAAGAGTTAAAGTTATATCAAAGTTTTACCGGAAAAATTATAGTATTTGGCTAAATTCGAACCAGCAACAAAGTTCCCTTTTTAAAATGTCAATGATGGTGTATTAGATATTATTGATGGAGCGAGCGAAGCGTCTACATTTAAAGATTGAACAATTTTACTTTCGTCCCTCCTTTACTCTCCCTCTCGGCCGCCTCCTCCGCGAGCCTGAACCTGCTCGCAGAAGAACACGGCCGCGTTCCACCCACTCCCGCTGGAGACCATGGCTTGAAGCATGGTCTCCAGCGAGAGGGTATCCACGCCCAGACTCACTACGAGGACCCGGCGCTGACTCTCCCACGCTGAGCACTCCACCAACGTGTGGAGTGCGGTGTCGTCGTCGGAAACCTCGCAGTGTTGACACCGGGGTTGCCACCTCACGACGGATGCGAAACAGATAGCTACCGAAGCATCCATGACCGGTAACGACCTGCGTCACACGATACCCTCACGTATCGTGCAACGCAGATCGTTACCATGCTGCCTCTCCAGCCACTCGTCCATGACCGGTCTCACCGCCGCGATGACGGTGGTTCCCCACTTGGTGCTTTCATTGCGTAGACAAAATAAATTTATAATACTTACAAAGTTCACTATTGTACCATACATTACACGTACAAACATACAATTAAGTTCAATTGTCAGTATAAATAAAAAAAAGAAAAAGGAACTATTTAAACATACCTTAGATTAGAAGGGACATTTATTAGAGGGTATTATTAAAAAAAGACAACATTAAAGTGTCGCCGTTCGCGGGTGCAAACGTTCCCTCATTATTTATTTAACGCTCGATCCGATTGTCGTACCTATGTACTCTCTCAGTGTGGAACAATTTAATAAACGAAGCGTTTTCCCAAATAGCAACATAAAAAATAAATAACTTACAGAATAACCCATTATAAACCTATTCGTTGCTTTTTTAACAAAACTCTGTAAGGTTCTCAATTTGACTGTTTTTTTTTAATGTTTATTAGCTCATTACCTTTCGACTGGGTGAACCGATTTTTAAAATGATAGCTACAGCTTCCTGTGTTGTCTGATTTCAATTTGGTCCCATTCTAACAATTATTTGAACCTATTCCGATAATTTGAAGTCAATGTTTGATTGGTTTTTATTGCGTGTTTTTTTGTGTATAACTTTGTCTTTAATTTAAAGATCTTAATTAATATTGTACTATTGTAATTGTATGTTTCTTTTTATCTGATAGGGTTTAGTAATCCCCGGTTGGATGGTCACTCCCTTGGGAGGACAACTCCAGGGCGCCAGCCATAGATAACCTCCTAATAGATTCCGCATTACTGTAATTTTGTTCCTTACCGAGTTCACCTGTTTTGGCGGAATGCGAGGGGCGCGCGGAAACATGTAAGTGCGCTATGATTGGCTGTTTCAAGGTCAATCTTCGAATGCACCGAATACTAGAGATGGATAGGGATGAAAATGTGTCGATAAAATTTTGATAGGTACTCGTATATTATAATTTTATTTTTATAATTTTATTATATCGTTTATTCCTTTATATTCTTATTTTATACATTTTTAAATACATTTATAAAAAATATATAATTTTTATAGGAATAGGTATCGGGACTTAATCAAGAGGGACACAGTATTATCAACTCTCAGTTCCTATTTCCTCAAACTTTAAGTAAAAAATTTCTACCTATTCCGATCTCTGATGATCGCACATCTACCGAGCCTTTTCCCAACTCAGGATCAGCTTTCCAGTGTAACTGCGATGCAGCTGAACTTTAATATTTTCCGTGGAGCGACTGCCATCATTCTGACCTCCACAAACTATGGGCGATATCAAAGCTCTGTAGTTAAACCAGTTGGATTTTGATTTAGGGCCCCAAATACCCGTAACGACTGCCATAGATTTTCGTATAATAACCGGGACCGACGGGTTAACGTGCTCCCAGAGGCACGGAGGTCTCAATTTCTAAAAAAATGGTCACCGATCCTAAGACCGACCTGGTTAGATGTTTCTTAACCTTAGCAATGTGTTAATATACACGGTTACCACTAAGCCACGAGCCCCCCATCTCTGATGATGATACATTATAATTTTATATTTTTATTCATATATAGCTTTATGAACAGCCAGAACGTGTCTCATAAGGCAAGGATGGCTGTGCATCGAGGAGTGCTTATCCCTACACTAATGTATGGTAGTGAATGTTGGGTGTGGCAGGAGAAGCATCAGAGTAGAATAAATGCGGTCGAAATTAGAAGTTTGAGAAGTATAGTTGGTGTAACTCTGATGGACAAAATGCGAAACAGTGTGATAAGAGAACGTTGTGGTATGTCAGAAGATGTAGTAACCAAGGTGGAAAAGGGGATGCTTAGATGGTTCGGACATGTAGAGAGGATGGATGACAGTAGATTGACAAAACAGATACATGAAGCGAGTGTGAATGGACAAGCTATTAAGGGTCGACCAAGGCGAACATACTGCGACCAAATAGCAGATATCCTAAATAAAGGCCAGGTTAAAAGTAACAGTAACCGGCGAGCATGCATGAAGACATTAATGAAAGTTGAGGAAGCGAAAGAAGTATGCCAGGATCGTAGCAGGTGGAAATCCGTGGTCTCTGCCTACCCCACTGGGAGAGAGGCGTGATGTTATGTATGTATGAATTTTTATTCAGTAGATGTAAAATAATATAATTTATATTAAGAAAGAAATTATAAATAGATCACAAAAACTGATGTCATCGGCGGGACTATAATTTCTTTCTTAATATTTTACGTTGTTATTGGTGGGAAACCATCTCTCCCCACGAGATGTTGCATCTACCCATTTCTTTTTCCTCGGGGCATCCAGGAAACCTATAAAATAATATATATCTCAGTTAAATTGCTAACACTAAATCACGCACAAATTGGTCGCAAATAAATCGCAGCTTACCGAAATTCAAGCGGGCGCACTCGCAGGCGACAACATGTTGCTTATTTATAGGTAGGGGAGGCCAGGTATGAAAGTAACAATTTTAACTTTTTGCGCCTTTACTCTCAGACCACTTGGAATTTATAAATTTATGTTGGTGCATATGATAGATTGACTTTTCAACTTTGTTTTAACACTAGCTTCAATTCGACTGGTATCACAGATTTAGGCAAATACTAACTTTAAAAAAATGTGGAATCTGTTACAACCATCCCAACCCCTTTTTTTTTTTTTTTTTTTTTTTAATCCGCGGCTTGTGGCTGCGGCCGCACCTACGTCCATTGCCGAGTGCCTCCGGTAGATACTGAAAGAATTCCCAGTGGCACCCGGCGGACCTTGGTCACTTGAGTGGCCACTGCGTGGTGGTCGGGTGTTACCCCGCATCTCTAGGGTCGGGTTTTATCCCGCGTCGGTGAGTGAAGGCGTGCATGGGGTGAAGCCCCACATCACGCAGCCCTTCTAGCCTGCTTCTGTAGGGACGGTGGGTTGCTAATCCATCGTCCTCAGGCCCCGATCATGGAGGTCGATGGTCCTGGGCGTAGTCACGTATGCGGCGCCCACGCCGCAGACTTCGGAACTCAGCGGGGAGGATACGCTCCCTCGCCCTTCCGGCCGTCTCCTTCACGAGCATAACCTGCTCGCAGAAGGAAACGGCCGCGTTCCACTGGCTCTCGCTAGAGACCATGGCTCGTAGCATGGTCTCCAGTGAGAGAGTATCCACGCCCAGGCCCACAACGAGGTCCCGGCGCTGACTTGCCCACGCTGAGCATTCCACCAACGTGTGGAATGCCGTGTCTTCGCCGGAAGCCTCGCAGTGTTGACACGCGGGTGTGACCTCACGATGCATGCGAAACAGATACCCACCAAAGTTTCCGTGCCCGGTGATGATCTGTGTCGCACGGTACGTGAGGCCACCGTGCTGCCTCTGCAGCCAGTCCTCCATGATCGGTCTCACCGCCGCGATGGTGGTGGTTCCCCACTTAGGTTGCTCAAGTCGCACCTTCCATGTCTCCATGAGATCCTGGCGGAGATGGGACCGCTGGGCCTCGATTTCTCGAGACGCAGGCCTGTGGTCCCGCTCCAGCGCCTCCTTGTGCCATTGAAACAATGACGCAAGGGCTCTCGCTTCCAGGTCCCATGGAGGGGTCGCGGCTAGGAGACATGCAGCCTCTAGAGAGATCGTGCGGTACCCTCTTATTGTCCTGACGGCCAAGGTCCTCAACGATCTGTGCAATATAGCAGCGTTGTTGGCCGTCAGTCTCGCCGCCCATACGGGAGCCCCGTATACGGCCATACTCCGCACGATCCCCAGGTACAGTCTCCTGCAGGAAGCGTTGGGTCCCTTTAAGTTAGGCATCAGTCGCGAAAGCGCGGCTGCTGTCCCCGTCACTTTGGGGACCAAACTTCGGAAATGTGGTCCGAAGTTCCACCGGCCATCGAGTACGAGTCCCAGATACTTCATGGAGGGCTCGATGCCGATGCTAACGCTCCCTACATTTATGCTGGATCCTGGAGGTGGCCCGCGCCGAGGTCCGTGAAAACACAGAGCCTCGGACTTATTCAGTGCCACGTCCAGTCCCAGCCGCCGTATCCGACCCACGACTACAGCAACCCCAGTCGTGACCTTGAGTGTTGCCTCCTGGTGCGTTGCTCCCCGCGCCGTGACGAGGGTATCGTCGGCGTAACAAGTTACGCTGACGCCCTCAGGCAACGCACCCCGCAACACCCAGTCGTATCCGATGTTCCACAGGAGAGGTCCTAGGACCGACCCCTGTGGAACACCGCACGAGACATCTCGCCGAGCTGGCCCGATCCAGCTAGGGTAAGTTATAGCCCTCTCGGATAAATATGCCCCGACAATACGACGGAGGTAGAGAGGCACTTTGTGATATACCAGTGCCTCCCTAACGCAACTCCAGGGTAGGGTGTTAAAGGCGTTGGCGATGTCAAGAGACACCGCCAACACCACCTCGCCCCGCGAGACTGCTTCCTCCGCTAGGGTCTTCACGCGCATGATCGCGCTCACGGTGGACCGTCCCCGACGGAAACCATACTGGTTATCCGCCAGGTCTGGGCCCACACGCGTGAAATGCTCGACGAGGCGTTCCGCGATAATTCGCTCAAAGAGCTTACACACCTCGTCGAGCAGCACCATCGGCCGGTAACCGGACGGTGAGTCCACCGGCCGCCCCGCTTTCCGGATCAGGACCAGTTTCCCCGTCCTCCACACCTTGGGAAACTGGCCCCTTTCGAGGCATGCGCTGAAGAGCCCCCTCAGTCGAGGCCCGAGTTCCTCGAGGGCCAGGACCCATACACGGCCCGGAATGCCGTCGGGTCCAGGGGCGGTAGTTTTCCGGCGACTGAGCCGAAGCACCACCGCTCCTAACTCACCCTCTCTGACTTCGGGTACGTCTACGTGCTATCCGCATTGGGCGTCTGAGACGGAGCCATGCTCGGAGGGATGTGCTCCTCCGCGCTCGTCGGAAACAGAGAGTCCAAGACCCCCTCCAGCCGATCCGGCTGGAGACTCTGGGTCAGTGGGAGCGCCCTCGGTCGGAGTTTACCTCTGACCTGCAGGTACGGGCGCCCCCATGGGTTCCGCTCCAGGGTCTCCAGGAGCTCCTCGCGTGCTGTCGTCTTAGCCCGCGTGATCGCTTTCTGGAGGGTGCCCTTAGCCTCTCTGTAGGACGCATATAGCTCCGCCTCCCGGGCTGCCGCGTCGTCTGGTCGACGATGCCTCCGGCGAAACCTGGTGTACTGGCGGCGGGCGGAGACGCATGCTGCACGCAGCTGTGCAATCTCCGACGACCACCAGTACACCTGCTTCCTGGCCGGGCCGGGAGTAACCCTAGGCATCGCCGCATCGCAGATTTGCGACATGGCTCTCCTGAACCACTCTGCCTCGGCATCCACGTCAACAGGTCTGTCCGGCGCTGGAATCCAGGCCTGCACGATGGATGCCTCCAGGAGAGCCTCCCGGTCTAAACTCTTGAGCGCCCAACGCGGTTCCGGGGGATTCGGTACCGGCTGTGGAAGGTTAGGTGGGGGGACGACCTCGAACCGGATGTATCGGTGGTCCGAGTGCGTCTCCACACCCTCCTCCACGCACCAGCCCATAATACGGCGGGCGAGGGCAGGGGTCGCGAACGTTAAGTCCACGACCGAGCTGACCCCCGACCGCCAAAAGGTGGCAACATTCCCCCGGTTGAGGAGCTCTAGTCCACGTGTAGTGGCCCAGTCCTCAAGTAATCTCCCCCTGCCATTGGTTACCCGAGAGCCCCACGCCGTAGACCAGGCGTTAAAGTCTCCCAGGAGAAGGACAGGGCGAGGACGACACGCAGTGAAGACGACGTCGAGCTCAGTGAGCCATAGCTCATACTGAGCGTCGTTAATGTTGTTCGGCGAGATGTATGCGGCCACGACTGCCACCCCTTCATATTCCGCTGCAACGCAGCCTCGGCCGTTTGCAATAATTGCAAGCCGCGAGGTGTTTGCGGCGGACCCCCCAAAGATGCAGGCCAAGCCGTCTTGCGCCACCAGGCTTCCCGGGTAGTACGGCTCGGCGACCACGACCAGGTCTATGGACCACTGCGCGATGCTCTGGTACAGAAGATCCTGAGCAGCGCGGCAGTGGTTCAAGTTCGCCTGTAGGATGCGGATATGGGTGTCCATTAATGGACGTCCATATCAGCATCCCTCCGCGAATCTGGCCGCGCAGTAGCGGCACCCCCGCTGCTCCCAGCGGACGGACGAGGCTTTGGCCTCATAGCGGCGCAGGAACGTCTGCCGACCCGATGGTCCGCCGTTTTGCCCTCCGCCTCGCATCTGTAGCAGCGAGGCGGTGCGTCACAGGCGTTGGACTTGTGACCGGGCCGGCTGCAGCGGAAGCATCGATCACCCACGGTGTCTTCCACTGCGCACTGCACTCCTACGTGCCCTACCATCATGCACCGGAAACACCTGGTTTCCCGGGCACGCAGGAGGTGCACCTGCGCCCTGAGGAAGCCCCCTATAAGGAGGCTCCGTCCGTCCGCAATTTTAAGTGCCGCCGCGACGGGGCACTGGACGACTGTCGTTCCATGACCGGTGGGGCTGAAGGAGATCTCTCCAGCCTTCACCTGGTCATGGGGACAGCCGCCCGCCTCCACGACGGCGGAAATAACCTCCTCCGTCGTGGCCGCGTCATCCAGGCCCGAGATGCGCAATGCAGCGCATTTGGTGGGTCTGGAGACGCGGACGGCTTCTGGGTCCAGCGTGTCCCTCAGCTTAGCCGCTAGGGCGTCAGCTTTGGGGCCGCTGGAGGCGCCGGAGAGCTCGAGTAGGCGAGCCCCGGTGCGAGTAGTCTTGCACCGGAGCCCCCCCGGTATCTCGAGGGCCTTAAGGTCCACCGATGCCTTGACCTTCTTCAAAACATCGGCGTACCCCACTCCCTTCTCTGCACCCATCGTCGTCACTGTCAGGACGACGGCGGTGGAGCGAGGAGGGCGGGGTCTCTTCGGCGCCTTCGTCGCGACGGCTTCAGCCACTTTTTTGGCGGCCTTCTTCCGCCTCTTTTTCTTTTTCGCTCCCGCTACTTCCCATCCCTCCTCTCTGGAATGATGTGCAGCGGGAGCAGAATGGGACGCGAGAGCAGCAGGGGTGGCGCCAGGCCTCCCTTTTCTCCTCGGCTTTGCCGTCGTGGCCGGCTTAGCCGGTGTCCGAGTTGCTGGTGGATCGGACCTGGGCGGGGCTGGGCGGGCAGCAGACCTATTTGAATTGGACCCAGGAGCGAGAGCCCCGCTGGCGGCAGCCGCGTACGACAACGCGGGTCGTGCCAGCGGGGGGCGGTGTCGGCGCAGTCTGCGGCGGCGATGCAGGAGGCGCTCCGAGCGCACTCCTGGGCGTCGCCATGGCTGCCGGTCTAGCCGTCGGTGGAGGCAGTGAGGGTCCGGTCTTCTGGGTTTCCGGAGGCCCCTTGACTAAAATGGTAAGGTTGGCGACCTCCTGTCGCAGGGCCTCCGTCTGCTTCCGGGAGGAGGCGAGCTCAGCAGCCAGGGTCGCTACCTGGTCTCTGAGCTTCGTCTCCTCCTCGGAAATGCTCCGCGCGAGGAGCTCATCGAGGGACAGGTGAGCGTCGGCAATGGCGTCCGACACCACCTTCTTCTTGCCCGGAAGGTTTTTGCCGCCTTTCATGGTGTCAACGATCCGGGCAAGAGCCCCCATCAGGCCTCGCGCGGCCGGCACCTCTTTGTCCCTACCGCTGGGCAGGAACGGCACCGTTATGCTGGGGTTTGGTGCCCGCCCCTTGGTGTCGTTTCCGGACTTCCGGACTCGGACCGCCTTGACCGGTGGCTCCTCGCATTCGCTGGAAACCACCAATGTCGACGGACCGTCCTTCGGCACCGGCTGCGTTTTCTTCACCAGCGCGCTCTTCTGACGGCCCCTCTTCAGGTAAACAGAGCGCGCCGGCTCTGGCTCCGTCTCCGTTTCCACGGTGCCGGGCTCTGACTCACTGTCAGTCCCGGCAGCCATGGACATATCAAACCATGAAGACGTCGACGTCACGCTGCGACTTGGCAGCGTGACGCGAGCCTCCGTAGCGCTGGGCAAGTTCGGCGTCCGTGAGTGTGATGCGTCGTCGTTTCGGTCCGACACTGACCTGGCGAGGGCAGTGCCGGAGCCGGGGGTAGCAAACTCCGTATCGGGTTTCTCCGACATTACAAATAATATAACTTCGTTTTGGCCACACAAGTCTGGATCTTTGAAGTTCGGTCACCCAACCTGCCACTCCGTTATGGTGGTCAGGTTGGGGTCCAGGGCGGACGGCGTGGACGTATACAAAGATCACTTGGGGCCCCGCCCCGAGCTTGGGGCCCCGCCCCATCCCAACCCCTAGGGTTGGTTGTAACAATGCAAGGGGATAGTTGTAACATTGTATGTCTGCCTGTTTTGTCTGTTTATCTGTAAATAACAACAAAGTTACATTAATAATCAACTTATTTTTAATCAGCATTTTAGGGTTTACATTAATATCACAATATTTAAATCTTCTTAAGTAATTAATCAACTGTATCAAAAATTAGATCTTAATCAGATAAACAATTATGGCACACATAGCTAATAACGTTTTTGGTGCAGCTTACATGAGCCTACAGCTGGCATTGCACTCATTGATCATCACTCATTGTTTGAAAACAGTTTCACGCATACTAAACAGAAGCAATCTTCGCTGTCTGAGTTACCACTATCTCTAACTCTTTTGGCATCTATTTTGTTCTTAAGTATTTTCTTTAGTTTCTTCTGAATAGTTTTCTTGATAACTGGAGCGTTTGACGTTGTCTCTTTAGGATTCTGTAAAATGAACTTTTTAACTACTTTTGATCGAAGCGTTCTTTCTTCTTCTTCTTCTTCAATTTCAAGCTTGTTGGGAGTGTCAGTCATTATTACTGTCTGTCTACCTTTTCTTCCCTTTCCAATATTCTTCTGGGGTTCTGCTTTTGGCAAAGGCTTTACGTCGTAGGGGCTAAATGATAATGATATTGGTATGAGATGAAATAAAATAAAATAAAATTAGAAGGAGTCTTTTGTAGAAATGGTGATGCTTGCAAATCAGGAGAACCTACTCGTAATGGTAATGAAGATGGTGAGTTAAGCACACGTTGTATCTTCATCGTTGTCATCTGAAATATTTTGTGTGTATAATGGTGATGATGAACTAGGTGTTGCTTCAATCAGACGACTTGTTGATAGTATCGCGTCCGACTGCTCAAAATCCATAATTTCTACAGTAACTAAACTTCTGCTGGTCGTTCGTTTATGAATGTTAGGCATTCTGGAATAAGAAAATAAGTTTTTAGTGCTTGAAAATAAATTAATATGTACAATAAAATATGCTATGAGATATCACGACCATAATCGGGATGAAAGTAACAACTTGTTACTTTCATACTTACGCATAAATTTTCCCGAATTCGACAAACACTAGCTCATAACCCAAAAAAATCATTAGAAAGTTACAGTTTGGTATAGTAATATATAAAGACAAATAGTTATGTTATTTTAATTATACATAACCCGCCAGCTAAAGTTGAGCATAATAAAAACATACACACTTGAAAAATAAGATCGAAACTTACTTTTGAGATGTTTTTGCGGGATCGACTCGCTTCGTCCACAACTAAACGGTTCAGCGCCGTGAGCACAGCTGAGGTGATGGGCGGTGTTAAATGGTACTTACCGGTGATACAGCCATCAGTACAGCCAATATAATTCGTTCGAAAATTCATTTGTTACGTTCACCCCGTGTTACTTTTATACCGGGTCTCCCCTACTACTTTTTAAAGCACCAACGGCAATAATACTGCAAAATATCGATGACGTACAATATCATACCGATATCCCATCACTATCGATTCAAGTGCTACTGTAATGTATTGTTAGAAAAGGATAGCTATTATAATTTGGCTAATGAGTGAAAGAGTAATTTCAAAAAGACATCAACGGGTTCGAAATTGTTTGTGTTTATGTTCTATTACCAACCAGAATAAATTGAACTCCGGTGCCTAGTCAATTTATATTTACATTTATGTCTAATTTACTTACCGGTGAAATGTAATGCCATCTTTTTGGTAATGTGATGTCTTGACGCCACACCATTTTACGAAACAGGAAGCCATTTAAAATGTAAAATGCTCACAAAAACATTTTTTTTTAATTATATAATCGCACGTGGTCATAGGTCGCGAAGTTGGTTGTCACTGACGTCGTGATTTTAGGCATAGCTTTATATGCTTGCGAAATGAAGTATGAGTGGCGCGCGTTTGTTGCCCTGCATGCGGAATCTATTAGGAGGTTATCTATGGCGCCAGCGTACTTCGGGCACGTTTGTTTGAATGAAATCATTAGTAAAATATGAACTCATTACAATTTTGTTTTCATTCAGCTCTTCGTTTATCAAATACGCCAACACCTAGTCCAGACCGAAAGCTTTTTAAAACTTAACCCTTATTTTTTTACTTTGAGAGCTTTAAGGATTACAAACTCTTCCATCTTCGACCTCCAATGCAACATTGGTACGGTTCATTTCGTCACCTTTTTGACTCAGTGATTTATTCAGATTGAAAATTAGGTATTATTTTGGTACCTTTTATTTCTACACTACATTTAACCGATGATACACATCACTGAGCGCATATAAAAATGATAGTCTACATCAGAATACAATAAAATCAATAATAGTCCGAGACACTCAGGACTTTAATTGGCTGTGCTATAGCAGCTGGCACGTAAGATTTTGTTGCCTTTAACCAACATTTAATCGCAAGGCAACAGGTATCAATGTTTATTTCAAAATTGCAATATAATTTGCAATACTTTTTAATAAATTAGACTTAGTTTGCCCGGTGACGGCAATAGGCTCGCCCCCTATTACGTGGTACAAAAATATACTGGGAAATTGTAGTTGTATAAAGCACCGCGGCGTGATATGTGTGTGTGTATATGTATAATAATAAAATTCAAAGGTCAAGAAATTTATCTTTAATGATTTTCCCAATAGCCAATAGTGTGGTCTAAATACAAATCGCAATCTTATATTTTCTGCAAGATATTACCTAATTTACACAACTGTGTGTGCATGATGCATATTGCAAAGGTTGATCTATAATCCTCGCAGGGAGAGTCGTATGCATGAACTAGTATCGAATATAAACTTCTCCTAAATATAGAAATAAATAGCTATTAACTTTAAATGCACTGTATGAGTATGAAATTACTTATAAGTCTGCGTCTGGCAACACTATTGAACAGTCGTAAAATTTTAGCTCCTATAAATTTATTAGTGAAATAAATACAAATTACATCAGATAACTCCAATATCATCACAATAGTAGTGCAAAAATAATCATTTCAAAGAATTTTGTGTATATTAGTGTAAAAATAAGCTAAAAAGTGACGAATCAGCTGACCGTATTGTTCAATGTTATTTCACGTAAATACATAATGTTTCTCCTATAATAGGTCAAATTATTTTATTATACGTGTTTATTCATATTCTCAACATTGAAAACAGGCGATCTATTTTCGTAAGTACAGAAAAGTTTTGATTTTAATTTACCGGTACCTAACATAACCTCGAACTACCTACTTGTATTTTCTAAATTGCGTTTAATTGCACTTATTTGTCGAGAATATGAATACCCGTAGCCGTAGAGCCTTATCCCGCCAGCAGGAGGAGCCCAAACTTCAGCTGGTGTTGCAGGAACTTAAATCTAAAACAGATCTCTGTTTACAATTAGAAAAAGAAAGAGAAGAAAATGAAAACTTGTTGATAGGTGCTTTAGACGATAGTAAAAAACTAAAATCTGAACTAGCTAGGCTTCATATTAGTTATGATGAAATTGTAATGCAGCGGAACCACCTTCAATCAATAGTAGATAGGTTTCAAGAGTGCAGTGATGAGTATGAAGGGACCTTGAGGAGGACTACCTTGCTGGAACAGGAGCTACGGGATGCCCAGGGGCACATCTTACACTTGGAGTCAGCTGCCAAGCAAGTCGTAGTCCAACAAACGGATAACCTTTATAACGAGCTAATGAGTGGTACTCCGCAGTTTGTTCCTTCTGCAACAGTTCCAAACCTGGACTTGTCTACTATAGATCTTACCAATGACAGTTCATACCAACTGGACAAGCCAGTTTATTTTTGCAGCAGGAATAAACTAAAAAAATACCTAAAAATAAAGAAATTCATTTTAAAATCAAAGAAACAATTAAAATATCATAGAATCTTAATCAAAAAGTGTAAAAATGTTAACTCTAGTTTAAAATTAAGAGAACAAGCTAAATTATCTATGTTAGAACTTAAACAAAGTCATTTAAAATATTACACTGACACACAACGCTTAGAGTCACAAATAAAAAATTTGCAATTTGAATTAGAGTATGTAACTAAGAAATATGAATGGTCTCTAAAAGACTTTAATAAGTGTTCATCAAGTATAGATAAGGTACTCAAAACATCTAATTATAATACTGAGCGCCTTAATACCTTCATAAATAACCACTCATGCAATATCAATTGCACAAGTCCTTCTCAATCATTGGAGAACCAGGCTTCCCTTACAACTTGCTCACCTACTTCATTAGTGTATGAATTGTGTGACAGTGTAAAAAGTAATAGTCATACTGGATATACTAAACTAGTTTTATTTAGTGATGATATTGGAACTGATTTTAGTTCTTTTCTGATACAACAATTTAATTCAAATTGTTATTCAATTATTAATAACTGTTATCCAGGTGCATCTTTAAATGAAATTATGCAAAAGATATTAGAATATAATTTTGACTCAAACAGTAAAATAATTATTTTCTGCTCAAACAGGGGTAAAATTAACAAAAATGAACTATCCCTATACTTTGACAAAATGCAAAACTTAAATGTTGAACATGTAGTAATGTTTACATTACCATACATAAAAGGTGTGCCAGACGTGGAAAATTCTCTTAGATATAAGATAAATTTACAACTCAATTTAACTAGCCAATATAATAATAAATTCCATGTAATTGACTTTAATTCTGTTTTTAAGAGAACTGTATATAAATACAATTTGTCAACTTCTGACAGTAACTTTAACAATAACAAACATATTGTTTATGTAAACAAAGGTAGGTATTTTCTACCAAAGCATTATAAGAGACAAATAGCAAGTTTGCTATTCAATTATTTTTACACTTCAGCCAAGAACTTGGCTGACAAAACTGCTTTTATTGAGCAATGTAGATTTAGTGTTAAGACTTTGGAATCTGTTCCAAGTAATTTAAATTAAGTTCTACGACAACAGAGGCAATATTACCCTTTAGCAGACATAGTCAATTAATTGAATTAAATTTAGTTACAAATATTAATTACGTTAAAAAATGCCCTCCAAATCAAACCAAATCAAAAAATGTAAATTATATCAACATAGGGCATCAAAATATTGGTTGTTTAACACATGGCAAAGAGTTAGAGTTGGAACTGTTAATGAATTCAGACAATATTGATATTTTTTGTATTACAGAACATATGCGTAAGTCGTATGAGCTCATGTTCAATTTCAGTAATCACCGGGTTGGTAGTGCATTCTGCAGGGTGACCACAGTACGGGGGGGATCTTTGATTTTATTAAATAAACAACTTAAATTTAAAGAACGGAAAGATATTGTGTCTCTTTCTCTAGAGTGTAAAGTCGAACTGTCGTGCGTGGAAATGGAGCAATTCATAGTAGTATGCGTGTATAAACCTGGAACCTCACCCTTTTGCGAATTTGAGGAACTTATTGACAAAGTTCTATGTAAACTTGGAAAAACTAATAAGTACCTAATAGTATGTGGTGATTTTAATGTCGATTTACTTGTTAATACGCCTATGAGTTATAATATTTTAAATTTATTTAAATCACACAATCTTACAAACTTATTTTTGGAGCCTACTAGATATTGTAATACAATAGCCACTTGCCTGGATAATATATACAGCGATATGTTGCCAGAAAGTAAAAGTATTATAAAAAAGCTAGATTCAGACCATTGTGGGCAAATAGCATCTTTTAAAATCACTAAAGAAAAAGTTATAAAACGTAAAATATTATGTAGACCAATAACTGGTGACCGCTTGGAACGAATGAGGGTTGGACTTTGCAATAAAATTCCATTCTTAGACACTGGCTTAGATCCAAATGTAATGTATAAATTATTTTTTGATTCTTTTTACAACGAGTTCAACTCCATATTCAAGTCTAAGGAGGTCATGATTAGTGATAGTCCTACTTTCAGTGAATGGGCCACTGAGGGTATACACAAAAGTAGACAAAAACTTTATGAACTATACTCAGAAAGACAGCTTAATAGATCAGTTGAATTTCTAGATTATGTTAAAACTTATTCAAAAAAGTTTAAAGCAGATTGTTTAGCAGCTAAATCAAAATATATAAGTGATAAAATTCTCAATAGTGCAGACAAAGTTAAATCTACTTGGAAAATTATAAACGCGGAAAGAGGTCAACAAAAATTAAATGATAATCATTTTAAACTTAATATAAATGGTAAAATAACTACATCAGACTTCGAGGTCGCTAACGAATTTGAAAATTTTTTCTCCCGAATTCCTGTAGATTTGACAAAAACCCTAGGCTCTTCAACCCCCATTGCAGAATCTTGGTTAAAAGCAAACGTTCCTTGTTGTAACGTTATATTTAAATTCAGTAAAGTTAACATAAACACTATCTTAAAAACTTTTAAATCTTTAAATATCAAGAAAACAGCTGACCTCTGGGGCATCTCTGTGTATTTAGTAAATTCTTTTATTGAAATGGTTGCTCCTGAACTAGTATTAATATTTAATAATTGTGTTGATAGTGGTGTGTTCCCTGATTTAATGAAATCTAGTAAATTAATTCCCCTGTTTAAATCGGGTAGTACTTCAGATCCGTCCAATTTCCGTCCCATTTCTGTACTACCTACATTTAGTAAAATTTTTGAAAAAATTATGCTTAATCAAATGCAAAATCACTTTAACGTTAATAAACTATTACATACAAAACAATTCGGTTTCACTCGTGGTCGGTCCACCACTGATGCCGGAATTAAATTATTAGAGTGTATATACAGGGCCTGGGATGAGTCATATGATGCTTATGGTGTATTCTGCGACTTATCTAAGGCCTTCGATTGCGTTCAGCACCAGACTTTAATTAAGAAACTTGATCATTACGGAATCCGGGGGACGGCCTTGAATTTCGTCAATTCTTACTTAAGTGATAGGGTCCAGAAAGTAGTGATCAATGGTAAACAGTCACCTGGTTCTCCTGTAGCAATGGGGGCACCGCAGGGTTCAATTTTGGGACCTTTTCTTTTTCTAGTATATATTAATGATCTCCCTCACCTCATAAGAGACGACCACGAGGTAGTTTTGTTTGCTGATGACACTTCTTTAATATTTAAAGTTAAACGTGGACAGCGCGAACTTGACGATGTAAACATTACCCTCTCTAGGATAGTCCACTGGTTTTGTGCTAATAATTTATTATTAAATGAAAATAAAACTAAATGTGTAAGATTCACCTTACCTAATGTAAGACTTGTTAAAACCAGTGTTAAGGTTAGGGATGATATAATAGAATTGGTCGATGACACTGTCTTTCTGGGCATAACGTTAGACTCCAAATTGCAATGGGGGCCTCATATCGGGAAAATTTCGGCCAGGCTTAGTTCAGCAGCCTATGCTGTCAAAAAGATCCGACAACTTACAGACATTAAAACGGCGCGTCTTGTCTACTTCAGCTACTTCCACAGTATCATGACATATGGCATACTACTGTGGGGTAACGCTGCCGATATTGAATGCATCTTTGTGTTGCAGAAGAGGGCTATCAGGACTATCTATGGAATGGGGTCTCGGGAGTCATTAAGAGATAAGTTTAAGCATATTAACATCCTTACAGTGTATTCACAGTATATTTATGAAATTTTATTGTATACCCACAAGAACAAAAGTAAATTTGTGAAAAATAGTGATAATCATAATCTAAACTTAAGAAATAAGGATAAACTGGCTGTTCCTAAATTTAGGCTTCATAAAGTGAGTAATTCTTTTGCGGGGAACTTTATTCGAATGTACAATACATTGCCAACCGAAATAGCAAATTTATCTGTCAATAAATTTAAAAAACTAATAAAAAGTAAATTGTGCCATAAAGCTTATTATAGTATTAATGATTTCTTAGATGACAAGGCGGCCTGGTTGTAACAACGTAACGAATTGCTCCTTTCTAAATAACTCTGTATTAGATTTAAGATGAAATATTTTGAAAAAAGCCGAGCTGAGTTTCTTGAGGGCTCTTCTCAGTCTCGTTGCATTTTGGAACCCTCGGTAGAGTCACACCAACTTCTGACGAATCTAAATAATTTTCTGAAAATTTCAAAGATAATAAACGTTATTTTATTTTATTTTATTTTATTTATTTTACTTTAATAACAAAATTAGCCTGTGCGAAGGTAGTTAAACTTCTTTACGTCTATTTCTTGAATCCAAGATGGCTGAACAGTAATTTTGTATAATGAACGGGGTTAAAGTATGAAATTATTGTTTTAATGAACCGTGTTCAAATGTGTTTGGCCCTTAGTTTTGGTTTAACAAAATGGTACCAGGAGAATTTAACTTAAACTACTCAGTAAATTCACTTGATAATACTGTACATAGTAGGTTTTAGTTTTTAACCGACTGCAAAACAGGAGTAGGTTTTCAATTCGACTGTATGTATTTTTTATGTTTGTTATCTTATATCTAGATGAACCGATTTTTTTTAATGGAAAGTAGCTCTTCCCGAGTGGTCCCATTTTACTCGTAATTTAGTCCCATTCCGATAATTATTTGATCCCATTCCGATAATTATTTGATCCCATTCCGATAATTATTTGGCCCCAAATTTGAAGTCGGTTGAGGTGTACACCTCATTGGAGCGGATAAAAATTGGTGTGAGTAAAAAAATTTGAGAAACCGCCATAAATATATAAAAAAACTGGTTTGAATAACTTTTGTGCAAAGTAAAAGGGGAATTATAAAACGATAGAATAATATTCTATCGGTGCGACCACATTACTAAGTAAGCGACTAGAAATACAGAGAGGGTTAATTTCTTCGTTAAACAAAATGGGTGGGTTAGGTTAAAACTGTGACCTCCTACGAAAACGACTTGCATCGCTCAAATTAATGTTATGAGTCGCTTACTTAGTATAGTCAGTCGCTCACTTAGTAATTTCTCGTCACTCGCAGTCAGTCGCTCACTTTGTAATACTAGTCGCTCACTTAATTATTTTTGACACTTAAAACTTTATTTTACAGTCACTCGTTTTAATACTACCCAAAGTAAAATAGTATCCAAAAAAAACTTAAGCCACAAAGATAATGTTATTACCACATACCACATAACAACTTTAATACTTAAATCTGAGAGATATTTAACCATATCTGTGGTTAAGCCTTCCGACCACACACGGGCGTCTGCATTGTATACCTACATATTGTAGATAGCACTGAAAAAGCATTCCATATAAACCGCTGCTGAGGGAAAGTTGTCCTGCAGCGCGCACTGTTTACGCGGACAACGGATAGATAAGTGAAAAATACTGGAAGTGATTTGAAATCTACTTTAAACTATTATCCGAATATTTATTAGTTAAATCGCTATTTTTTTATATAAATGCAAAAGTATCTGCCCGCGTTTAATAGATACATACATACATACATATTGTCACGCCTCTTTTCCATGGGGGTAGGCAGAGACTATGGTTTGCACTTGCTACGATCCTGGCATACTTCTTTCGCTTCTTCCACTTTCATAACTATCTTCATGCAGGCTCTCCGGTTATGGGTACTCTTGACCTGGCCTTTGGTCAAAACTTCTCCAATTTGGTCGAAGTGCGTTCGCCTAGGTCAACCCTTACCTGCCTGTCCATTCACGCCCGTCTTATGTATCTGTTTCGTCAATCTTCTTTCATCCATCCTTTCTACGTGTCCGAACCATCTGAGCATCCCTTTTTCTATCTTACTCACTACATCTTCTGACACACCGCAAGGTTCTCGTATGGGTGCGTCTCATAACGTATAAACTCATTTGGTCTAATTTCATTTTATTATCGTTCATAAGATATAATCAACGTGAGATACACCAACTGTTGATATAATTTCTTTACATATAACAAATTTATTCTAAAACTTAATTAGTATAACGTTGTTTGATATAACGTTTACGTAATCGAAAATCATTTGGTCTAACGTTTAATATATATATATAAAACGTCATTATGGTTAACATCCCGACTCGTGGTTTTTTTTTAAACTACCCGGAAATAGGAGCCCCGTGAAGCGGGGCTCCATCGACTTATCTTTTGCTTTGGTGTTTTAAGCTTAACTTATTACATAGTTTAATTTCCCAAAAGAATCTTAAGCAAATTTATATTTCGCATTTTAATAACTTCGTCAAATATTCATTTGGCAACTTTTTACTTGCTCAATTTTTATTAAGTCAAATAAACATTAAGCAAATGCTTTATTTTGTAAAAAAATATATTCCGAAAGTAAGTTCGTTCAAATTTTGATGTGGGTTAGGTTATGTTAGAACTGTGGCCCCATACATGACCATATTTGACTACCTAATACTTGGTAAAATGAAACTTTGCCATGTAATTATTTGTTAAACAATAAATTGCCAAAAATAATATTGCTAACTGTAAAATTGCGAAAAGTTGTTTTGCCAAATGAAAATTTGGGAAACATACGAGTACTTTGGCATGTGACACTTTGGGGAACGTTTTTTGCCAAACATTAGTAAACCTATTAGACCGTATAAGTTTTATATCTTTTGAGTGGTATGTCAAACCATTTTATATTTAATGTATGTTATGTCAAACGATGTTATATTTAATGTATGTTATGCTTATAAAAATTAGTTATTTAAAAATTATATCAGTCGTTCAATATATTAACTAATCGCTATATTAAATAAAATTATAGGTTTGTTGTTATATCATCTATTACTTACCCTTCTCGTATCAATGTATAGCTTAATATATTCAATAGATAGCTTAGGAAAAGACACGGGCTACGTTTTATCCTAATAATAGGTTTAAATGGAGATTGAGTGCCGAAAAAATATTCCATGGTGGGTTATAGAAGATAGCTAGCTATAGAAGTGACCATTTTTTAAGAAAATCTGTCTTATTATGCACGCCGATTTGTCATAATTATATTCTTAAGGTCTCTTTTTTTGCAAAAGCGACTATTAAAATTAATGGCCAAATTCTGCAATATTCAGGGTGTGTGAATGTGTAGGGCTCATCTAGTAGACATCTTTATATCAATATGTACGTGTTTCGGGCACGTGAGTTGGACGATAAATTCTATGCTTTGTGCTTGCAGTCCATTGCGTGTTTTTTAGCGGTATTTTGTGTGAGGTAGTACCTACTTGCTGCCGCCTCTGTGGATAGAAATTATGTCATAGCACTTCAAAATTAAAATGTATTGCATAATATTTATTGTTCATTTTGATACGGCTAAACGTAAGGAATTGTTTTGTGCCTCTCCTCGAGGCAGAAAACAATTCCTTACTTTGAGCCGTATCTACAATGTGCAATTCTTAAGGTCTTTTAAATTCATTGCGAGGTTGTTAAAATGATTTTTTGATTTAAGTATCCGTTTGCGAGATATTTAGCTTTGAAGAGAATATTTTTTTGCGAAAACATGGCGTCTCTAAAACCTAAACGGGTAACGTGAAGAACTTGAAAAAATTCATGATGGTAGTCCGCGTATTGAATTTCTGCTTGAAGGAAAACTATAACGGATGGTATGACTCTGTTAGTTCAGGAGTTATAGAGGTGTTTATGGGTAACTACGGAACCCTTTCTTATGCGTGGCCCGACACGCACATGGCCGGATTTTAGTATTTGTTGTTACCTACAGCGGCAACAGAAATACATCATGTGTAAAACATTTCCCTAAAAAAAAATTAACTACACAGAATTCTAAGTTACATTTCAAACTTTCAATATAAAGTATTTTGTGTGCCATATATTAAGCTTCAATATTTTACATCACAAAGCTAGACTACGGCAGCTCTGCATAGCTCAAGAGCGAGTGCAATAAAACGATGCATTGCTCCTTTCCAGTTATATAATGTCGCTGCCATTATACGAGAATCTACTTACCATCTATTTACTATTGCATACGGATTCCTTTTGTCAGATTGCGTCTATGTCTCGTTCGACTGCGTCTTGTGTTGCAGATGTTTAAAACAAGTGAGCATGATCAGGCTTTGCTTAGAAACTTCTACTGTACTCGTATGGGTGCAAAAGGTTCGCCATAAAATCTTAAGCGTAAGGAGTTTCAAAGGGGACGTTAAAAACCGGAGCAACTGTCATGCTCATCCAAAGGTTGCCTGTAAGAGAACGCTGTTTAGTGATAAGGCCGTCGTACTATGATTTCCCATTGTATATTTGTATTGGTGTACAATAATGTGGTGGACAAGGTGGACTTATGACTTCGTGAAGGTCGCGGGAAGCCACTGAATGCGAAAAGCGCAGGACAGAATTTTGTGGCATTCGTTGAGGGGCGCTTGTCACGCTGTGGGCGGCAATCAGCTGAAATTATGGATAATATCTATAGGAACGATACTTTAGAGGCAGGCCTATGTCACTCGCCGGGCGCCATTGGAAATACGTTCTGCATGTAACCAGAGACGCCTGGCAACGGACGTTAGAGCGGCCGCGGCGTTTGGCCGCGGAATTAAAAAAAAGACATATGTCACTCGCCTAACAATCGCAAAAAATACGTGACGTCAGCGACAACTTGAAGTTGTAACTCAGTAAGGGTTGTCTCTTGTTGATGATACGGCATTGACCATAGAGTTGATATTGAGGCATTAACGTCATAATTATTGGTCAAATTATACTGGTACTTTCCTGACAACCCTAACGAATTATGTTCTCTGTAAACAAAATAATGTGCTTTAATTAACATCGGAGTGCAAGTTCTGTATGTAAGTAATATTCCCTATTCTGTGCTTTAGGTGACAATCTGTGATCTGTGACCATGTTTGATGTAAAACGAGACTCTTACAAATCTTCAAAAGTACAGAAAATTTGAGAAGGCAATTGTAAATAGCTAATGCGTGCAATAAATCCGATAATTCCAGTACCTACAGGCAGGTTGTGCCACAGCGCGGCGCAGCGTGTCAATAAACGACGACGACTCACGGCGACAACGTGAAAGCTTTAATGAAAACAAATCGAAAAGCGCAGTTTGGGAACCAAAGTATAAAGCACCCTATACACAACTGAAATTCCTTGTAGGTAATTACAATTTATTACTTAAATGACTGCTCCGGTGGCGTGCTCAATAATGCATCGGCTTTCGACTCCTGTGTTTTGACACAATATTTGTGTGATCCACAGATGTTTGTTTTGTAGTTTGGGCATGTTCTATGTAAATTTAGTATGTATTTAGAAAAAAAATATAAATAATGTTTATCGCAGTATGTGGTAAGCGTGATATATGTAGGCTAAATTCCTCCCTCCTTGGGAGAGGCCTATGCCCAGCAATGTGCGTCAAATGGTTTGTGATGATGATGACTTGAAATGACGACAGAATTTGTTCTACAACTGTTTTTACTCCTGTTTCACTGGACTGTCCTTATTCATTACTACTCGTTATTCTATCTACTTGTGCAACTTGTTAAAAAGAAGGAGAAAAATATTTCTTAAGTAATTTCAAAGCCCATCTACAATGATGCGTTTGCGTCGCATTAATATCCAATGATGTTTATGCTTTTTAAATTCAATAATTTTTACTTACTCCAAATGAACAGCTTTATCAACAAAGGATTAGTTGTACTTTTTTTTTTTTTTTTTTTTTCTATTTGGTTCGCCAAATTGACGCCGCCCGCCTGGTGGTAAGTCGTGACGACGTCTAGCGATTGTGGGCCACTCTCACAGCACACATTACTATTGAGAGTGGCCCTCAACTTGACGACCTACTGATGTGCCTCTTCACGCTCCGCTTAAAGAACCCAGGATTATATGTGGGAGGAAACACGTGCACAGGCAGGGCGTTCCAGGCCACTATCGTTCGGCAGAGAAACGAACGTTTAAAACGTTCGGTTCTCGCGAACATGCTATCCACTGTGTGGGGGTGGCATCTCTGCCCGGCACGAGTCGTTCGGGATCGGAAGGAAGAGGGTGGGATCAGATTGAAGAGCTCTTCAGAACACTCGCCGTGGTAAATACGGTAGAATGCGGCCAAGGAAGCTATTGTTCGGCGCTGAGCTAGCGGCTCAAGGCTTCCCGTTACCTCCGGACAACCAATAATACGGATAGCCCGTCGCTGCATAGCGTCGAGAGCGTCCAGCAGATACTTCGCGGAGCCGTCCCAGAGGTGAGAGCAGTATTCGACGCAGGGTCTAATCTGCGTCACGTACAGCAGACACCTCTGGTCCGGTGTAAAGAATCTCTTTACCTTACAGTATTCCTAGTTTCCGCGAAGCTAGCCCTATACATCTTTCGGTGTAGTTTTTATTATTGAGCTCTCGACGAACGTCTATGCCAAGGATATCAAGGTTGTCCTTCATTGGTAATAATGCATTCTGAAGAGAGGGTAGGGGAAGGAAAGGGGATTTCTTCGCAGTAAATGCACACGCCTGTGTTTTGCGGGCATTGAACTCGACCAGGTTCTCGGTACCCCATTGAGAGATACTGTCGAGGTTACGGTCGAGATCAGCCACGAGTCGTCGTCTCTCCTCCTCAATCTCAGATCGCCCCGCCGTCGGACGAACCGAGTAACTCCCGTGCAGTGTGCTGTCATCTGCATAGCAATGAATGTTCCCGAGGGATAGCATATCATTGATATGCAGAAGAAAGAGAGTTGGTGATAGTACGGACCCCTGCGGTACCCCGGCATTCACTTGCAAGAAGCGAGAAGCCTGGCCATCGCAGAGGACCCGCACTCGGCGCTCGTTTAAAAAGCTGGCAATCCAGCTGCACAGTTGAGGAGGTAGACCATATGCCGGAAGCTTGGAAAGGAGCGAAGCATGCCAGACCCTATCGAAGGCTTTGGCGTAGTCCAGGCTAATAGCCAAGGACTCGCCGTGCCTTTCCATAGCCCCACCCCAGACATGCGTTACGAATGCCAGAAGATCACCCGTTGATCGCTTTGGCCTGAAGCCGTATTGTCGATCATTGATTAGCGAGTGATCCTCTAGGAATTGCATGAGCTGCTTATTTATAAGGAGCTCAAGCACCTTGCAAATGACTGAGGTGACAGCTATGGGTCGATAGTTGCCTGGATCGGACCGATCCCCTTTCTTGGGGATCGGTTGTACGTTCGCCTCCTTCCAGACCTCCGGCACGAGCCCTGAAGAGTATGACAGGCGGTACAGACGCGTTAATACTGGAGACAACTCAGCTGCACATTTTCGTAGCACCACCGCCGGAATGCCGTCAGGGCCACTGGCTTTCCGCGTGTCGAGTGACCGCAGCACTGCTCGTACATCACATTGCCTGATAACAATATCAGGCATTGTGTGGCCACAGTTGGCGATGGCGGGGGGCTGCAGGCCACGATCGTCGACCCGGGAATTAGCCGCAAAGAGGTCTGCGAGCATATCCGCTTTCTCTTGGGCTTTGTGAGCCAGTGTTCCATCTGGGTAACGCAGCGGTGGCAGCGAGGGCTGAAAAAAGTTAGATTGCACGGCTTTGGCCAGTTGCCAGAATCCACGGCTACCCGTGGGATGGGAAGTGAGCTCCTGACCAAGCCGCGCGACGCGCTGCGCATCCGCTCTCTTAAAGGCCCTCTTACTCGACTTTGTGGCCCGGTTGTACGCTGCTTTGAGGTGGCCCACGTTTGGGTCGCGCACAGCCCGGGCCCTGATCCAGGCGCGATATGCCGACTGTTTTTGTCGAACAGCTTTGGCACAATCTCGCCCGAACCAGGGACGGGCTCTGCGGATACTGGCGACATCAGTGAAAGGGATGTAATAATCCATCCCTAAACTGATCTCGCCAGCAATAGCAGAAGCACTATCCGAAGGAGCCTTTCCTATAAAGCAGCGCTGGCTCCAGGGGACGGACGCATAATAATCGCGTAGACCGTCCCAATCCGCTGACGAGTAGTGCCATAGACGTCGTGACGTTTGTACAGGACGTGTAGGAGGTGACACCTTCATGCCAGCGTGAACAACACAGTGGTCGGAACTACCCAGTGGGGCTCCTACCGAAACACTGTACTGGGCTGGGCGACTCGTCAGCAGTAGATCCAGCAGAGCGGGCGCGTGATCTGACCTGTCTGGTATCCGGGTGATCCCGCATACCATCTGGGTCAGACCGTGGGAGAGAGCGAACGCATGGGCGGCTCTACCCGCATGATCAGTCTTGAGGGACCCCAGCCATTCAATGTGATGGCCATTGAAGTCCCCCAGAAATACTAGGTCAGCGTTCGGGAACCGCACCTGCGCTTCATCAGCCGTCTCGCTGAGGTACTGGAAGAGCTTTGTTGTCTCAGAATCCCCTGTGTGGGATCGGTAGACGCACACGTAGATCTGGCTCATAGAGCCATGGTCTACGTGCAGCCAAAGGACGGAATTGGAGGGGTTCTCTAGGCAGCGCAACCGGCGGCAGCAAACATCCGCCCTAACGAACACGCACACCCCGGCTTTGTCTCGAAATTGTTCCTCGATGACATAACCGGGGTAACACAGGTAAGAAGTGTCGTCAGGGCGGCGTATTTGTGTCTCCGTGAGGAACATCACAGCGGGCCGTGCCGTCTCAAGGTGGTGGTGGAGGGTATCGAGGTTCGCATGGAGTCCACGGACGTTAGTGAACTCCACCTCGAAATGTGAAGTTGTGGGGTTTCCTAGGGCCGCTGTGTAATGTTTATTTCTTTTTTGTTGCACTGCCATTGTAGATTTTGAAGAAGAAGCGTGAAGACAGGGCGACATTTGGTGCAGCAGTAAGAGACAAAGCGCAGGGGCTAGCTTTGTCTAGAACCGTGTGGTTAGGTCGGAGCCGACTCGCCGGACGGAAGGGCTCCCAAACCCCCCTGATGCAAGGCCGCCGCTACCCCACACCGGTTACCACCCGGAGCGGCGATCCCACATCAGGATTATGCGCAACATGTGGGGCAGCCTCCTGGGGTGGTTGGCCCCAGGCGGGCTCCATGACTGTGTTGCGGGCGGCCGCGGCAACGCCGTTGCTAAGGGTCTCCCTGGCCGGCGAATCGACCCACACCACCCACACTAGACTCCGTTTCGCCCCCACTGGTCCCATGCCTGCTGCACCATACATCGCCCCAGGCCCGGCGGTGCAGCTGCTGAACCCCTAACGCAACCCAGCCTGGGCTGGGTTACTTGGGGGGCTTTAGCACAGCTGCACGGTGGTACCCCCCCGGACCAACACTGTTGTACCACCTGGTACCCACGTAGGGGCCGAAGCCACTCCATAGGTACCGTAAATTAACGAGCCTCGTCCGTTTATCAGCAGGTGCGCCACTAGCAGGTGAGGTCGCTGGGGCCCTATAGATGTTGGTAGAGCCCCTTTGCACCCATAGATGTTGGTAGAGCCCCTTTGCCCCTTTGTACTAGGAGGACTCGGAAATATTTTCTTTTGGACTGAAAGTAAACCCTCCAATTTCCATCTAATGTCCGTTTTCCAATTCAATCGCCTACATAACAATGCACACTTCCATAATACGAGTATCATATTAATATGTTTTTTAGTATTCTGTACGCTTGTCTCTCCTGTTAGAGAATGTAAATGTATATGAAGTAATGATAAGTACACTGTTAAAAATTCTGATATTTTACCTATAAAATTCCCTTAAAATCTGGGAAACTTACGGAAAAATATGAAATTTTACGTAATTTTCGTGAATTTTACATTTTTTCCTTAAGATCGCCAATTTTCATGAAGTTTTGCATAAAATTTATGTAATAGTCATGTAAATTTATGTAATAGTCATGTAAATTTATGTAATAGTAATGTAAATAGTTATGTAAAAATACAGAAACGTTAGGGCAACGAAAGTTGCCCAAGAATTATGTAAAAAATTTTAACAGTGTAAGATGTTAAAACTTTTCAAAATATAATAGCATTATTTTCGCGACAGCGAGGCTGTTCTCTTTGAGACAGTCTTGATAATGGCTCGTTTAGAGGTGAAACAATTGTCAACGTTTCATTGTCTTTTATTTTTGCGAAAATAATGCTATTATATTTTGAAAAGTTTTAACATCTTACTTACCATTACTTTGTCATGGATTTTCGCCAGGTAACGCCTGTTTCCATCCAATATTTGTAAATGTATAAGTTAATGTGAAACTAATTATTGAAAGCACTTGATAATTTTTTGATGTTTTTATTTTAATAATAAGTCTGCAGTCACCTTTACATCCAACACAACAAAGCACCCCAGTACCGCGTAGTTTTGACTCGAAACAAATTAAATCAATTAAAGAACAGACGACATTTTTTGTTTCCAAACGTCCACCATTTGTTCGTATTACGCTTTTTGTTGTCCTTTGACCTTTGTTCTTGGTTTTTTGTCTTTGGTTTGGACATTATGTGATTAAAGTAAGAGGTAAAGTTGTAGAATTGTACCTAATCAAACACCACTAATTGCCACTGGAGTTTATTGTATTTATTTGCAACTAGTGTCTGCGGACTCATTTCCTAAAAAAAACGCTTTAATAAAAAGCGAAAATAATTTTTGACAACTATTATTTTAGCACCAATATCGCTGTATTGTTTTTTCACAAGAATACCTGTCATTTGAGACCACGTTAAAATCCGTTAATACGATTCAATTGTAAATATTTTTTGACTGCAAGCATTATAGCACCAAAAATCTTTCGTATTTTTTTACATTTTATGTAATACTCGGTATATAAATACTTCCTATTTGAGAGCTCGTTCAAATCCATCCAGTTGTAAAAAGAACAAAGAAATAGGAAACTACATATTTACATACTCGTACTATACGCGCGTCTCACAACCTTCTCTACTGCAGTCGGGTAAAGGTGGGGGACCAAGGTTGTTTTTATGTAAATAGGTAATCATTCTATAATAGTCACTTTCAGAGAATTCCTAGAACTATTTAGTACAATAGATAAATACTCCAAAGAACGGTAGCTTCTCAAAGTTTGGTCAAACTTTTGCATACATAACAGTGGCTGAATAGTGACTGGGCACAACTTTACCCGTTAAACATTATGTGGACAGCTGCTGAACAAAAACGCACTGGCTCAGACAAAACTGTGGTAAAAAGTTGTGAAACAATAAGACTTGGTAAAGTTTTGCATCGTTCTATTATTATTAATGTATTGCATTGTTTGCATGTTTGATGTTATACACAATATTAAAGTAAAACTATACACTTACATACACATGAGTTTATTACGCTTAACATCGTCGCTTTTATTCGTCAGTAACTATATTATTTCCATGTAATATTGGATGAGAGCTCATGTTGATAGACCTAAGATTCATATTCTAAAAAAATCAACATTCAAAATTTTGTAAAAACCCACGACGCAACGTTTGGTAGCAAAGCCGAGGACGGGCGGACGGACATGACGAAACTATAGGGGTTCCGAAAATTTTCTACGGAACCCTAAAAAGTCTTATTTAATGCTTTAGAGAGATAGATATACCACAAGGTTTTTTATTATCGATGAAGTACCTAGGGATCGTACTTGATAGCCGATGGAACTTCGGACCACATTTCCGAAGTTTGGTCCCCAAGGTGACGCAGGCATCGGTCGCGCTTTCGCGACTGATGCCCAACCTAAAGGGACCCAACGCCTCCTGCAACTGTACCTGGGGATCGTGCGGAGTATGGCCCTATACGGGGCTCCCGTATGGGCGGATAGGTTGGCGGTCAAGGGGAACGTGACTCTGTTAAACAGACCACTTAGAACCTTGGCCGTCAGAACCATACGGGGGTACCGCACGATCTCCGGAGAGGCTGCATGTCTCCTAGCCGGGACCCCTCCATGGGACCTGGAAGCGAGAGCCCTTGCGTCATTGTTCCAATGGCGCAAGGAGGCGCTGGAGCGGGACCACAGGCCTGCGTCTCGAGAAATCGAGGACCAGCGGTCCCAACTCCGCCAGGATCTCATGGAGTCATGGAGGGTGCGACTTGAGCAACCCAAGGGGGGTGCCATCTTCATCGCGGCGGTGAGACCGATCATGGACGATTGGCTGCAGAGGCAGTATGGTGACCTCACGTACCGTGCGACGCAGATCGTTGCCGGGCATGGATGCTTCGGTAGCTATCTGTTTCGCATGCATCGTGAGGTCACACCCCGGTGTCAACACTGCGAGGTTTCCGACGACGACACCGCACTCCACACGTTGGTGGAGTGCTCAGCGTGGGCGAGTCAGCGCCGGGACCTCGTAGTGGGTCTGGGCGTGGATACCCTCTCGCTGGGGACCATGCTTCAAGCCATGGTATCCAGCGGGAGTAGGTGGAACGCGGCCGTGTCCTTCTGCGAGCAAGTCATGCTCGCGAAGGAGACGGCCGGGAGGGAGAGGGAGCGTACCCTCCCCGCCGAGTTCCGTAGTCGGCGGCCAGGCCGCCCCAGACTACGCGACTACGCCCAAGACTATCGTCCTCCATGATCGGGGCCTGAGGACGGCGGGATCGCCACCCACCGTCCTTACAGAAGCAGGCTAGAAGGGTTGCGTGCTGCGGGGCCTTTGCCCCATAGCACGCAACCAGATTCACTCACTGACGCGGGATAAAACCCGACCCCAATGACGCGGGATTCTCGTCCCGACCAAACACCCGCAGAGACCACAGAGGTGGTCAAAGTCCGCCGGGCGCCACTGGATATACCCTCTGCTAGTAACCAGAGACGCCCGGCAACGGACGTTAGAGCGGCCGCGGCCTTGGGCCGCGGAATTAAAAAAAAAAAAAAAAAAAAAGGTTTTTATTAGGTATATTATGTTCTAATCACTGTGTCTAATCAATGTACTAGTATAGTATTCTTATATCTGTGGTTCTAATAGTACGCTACAAATATCGACCATTTTTATAGAATAAGTAATAAATGAATGTTACTTCAGTGCAAAATTGCAATATAGAATATATTTTTTTTACGGTAACGTGCATAAAAACCATCGTAGATTCAGGATAAATGACAATAAACGAATCCATCTATACGTTGGCTTAATTCCATTAATCTTGGCGTGACAAACTAATTCAATCGGCGACACTGTGATAAATGAATGAAAATGGGTCATGCATAGGGCAATGAACTATAGTAGTGACTTTATACTATTTTTTAATAATTGTATTGTTTGATTAACTACCACAAGTTTTGTAAATGGTTTCACACATTAAAAAGTTCATTCCCGTTGATCAAAAAGACACTTATGAATGTAATAAAATATACGTCAAAAATTAACACAACAACCGACTTCAAATTACCAAAATGGGACCAAAAAATTGTCGGAATGGGACCAAATTGAAGTGGGACCACTTGGGAAGTTGTAGCTTGCAATAAAAAAAATCAATATCGGTTCACTCAGACCAAAGATATGAGGTAACAAACATAAAAAAAAACACCTACAGTCAAATAGATAACCTCCTTTTTTGGAAGTCGGTTGAAAAAGAGTGATTCTACATTTAGGTACATTTATTGCCAGATTCGCAAAGCAACAGGAGAAGAGCCTGTGAGTCTCCTGTGAGATCTGGCAAGAAATCACTCGGCCACTCTTTTCAATACCTAGTCAATTACATACAAATTACAAACTTGAACGAATACAACAATATTTAAAACAATATAATGTAGTTTTTTTTTATATCAGGTACATCAAATTGACGTCACCCGCCTGATGGTAAGTCGTGACGACGTCTAGCGATTGTGGGCCACTCTCACAGCACACAATACTATAGAGAGTTGCCCTCAACTTGACGACCTACTGATGTGCCTCTTCACGCTCCGCTCAAAGAACCCAGGATTATATGTGGGAGGAAACATGTGCGCAGGCAGGGCGTTCCAGGCCACTATCGTTCGGCACAGAAACGAACGTTTAAAACGCTCGGTTGTCTCGAAGGTGGTTTCTACAGTATGAGAGTCTCTACCCGGCACGCGTTGTTCGGGATCGGAAAGGAGAGGGTGGTATCCGGTTGAAGAGCTCTTCAGAACACTCTTCAGATGTAAATAAATATTTATTCAGGTCTCATATTTAAAACCATTACCATTTTTACTCACGATCATATTTGTAAAACTAATACACTATCTTTCAAAAACCTCTCCTTTAATCATTCCCTTTGTTTCACCAATCTCAATAAACAAGATGAAAAACGTAAGAGAAAAATTCCATTTCGCAAATTGTCCGCCATTTCTTAGATAAGACACGTTGCAAGAAGATCAGACAGCATTTACCTCCCGATACACTTCACTTACTTAACTTACACAATTTATTTTTCCTAACAAGTCTCCCTTTAAAGAATTACTTGCTTTTTATTACCTTTAACGCGCTGTGAACGAGTCGGGACTCGGGAACTCAAAGCGGACATCAAAGCTTCAGATAATCCAATAAGGTACATTACTTGGCCTTGCAGTCCGGATAATTTGTACAGGGATCTGCCTTAATCAACTTTGATAGAAGAAAGACCTTTTTATATTCGTCAGGTAATAATCCGGGTTTCAAATGTTAATGAATAACAAGGGATTTTTAAAGAAAATTTATAAAAATGTAAATGTTGAAATACGTTTTATGTATGTCATGTATGTCAAGCGAAGTAATTGCTTTACAGACATTAACTTTTACCTACCATCCGATGCCTTAAACTGTAGAAAACTGCACAAAAAAGTGGAGCAACTTCGAAGGCGCTTTGAAAACTAACGTACAGACACATTATTTCTACTGTTTAATTACGTTTCGGGGCAGTGGTCCAACTGCTCTGTCTAACTGGTTGGACTAAGGGTGTTTACTAGGGGCCCTATCTTTGCAGTTGAACCACGGCACTATTATAGAGTTCTCAGGTAAGTGATATTCTATTTAGGTACGAATATTGTAAAGAATAGATTACCAAGGTATAGTTCCGGGAATTTAGTTAGCTATCTATCATCATCTACCTGCCCTTATCCCAATTATTTGGGGTCGGCGCAACAAGTCTTTCTCCTCCACACATCCCTGTCAGACGTCATCTCTTCAGTCACTCATCTATTTGTCATATCCTCTTTCACACATTCCATCTATCTTTTCTTTGGCCTACCTCTACTTCTTAAACCCTTTTGGGGGGGGAATAATTTAGTTATCTATCTATATTATCAGAAAATGTTTTAAAACTTTTCTGTTTCTGTTCCGGCTTATGTCTGAAACAGCATGACTAGAGGTATATCTAAAATAGCGTATTACTATGATTAAATAAAAACTTAATTAAACTATACTTTATAGAACGAAAATCAAAGAAGAATCAAAGAATCAGTTTCATTTATTCAGTTTAGGCACATAAAGAGCACATATGAATGTCAAAATTTTACAATTTTATGTCAAGCACTATTATAAAAATACTAAATTAATTAGGTACATAAATAACCATTTGAAAATGATTCTTTCGCTGGTTCGGTAAGTTGGTTCTCCTGAGAAGATACCAGCAAGAAACTCAGGTAGATTATCCATTTTCTTTTTAATAATGTTTTGTTTACATTGTGTTACAATTTGTATTGTACGAGTGACTAACAACAGCAGATTAGGGTGACCATGCATTTTTATCATTAAGATATTCGTCTACATTATAATAGCCTTTCTTCATTAAACGGTTTTTTCACTACTATTTTAAACTTATTAAGAGGCATGTCAACCAGATCCAGCGGAATTTTATTAAATATTTTTATACATTTGCCTACAAACGAATTACCAACTTTATGAAGTCTTATTTTTGTCATTGCCAGTTTATTTTTATTTCTTGTATTATAATTATGGTTGTCGGATCTTTTTTTGAAGAGTTCTATGTTCTTCCGTACATACACGATGTTGTCGTAAACATATTGAGAAGCAACGGTTAAAATATTAATTTCTTTAAATAGTTCCTTCAGCGAGTCACGGAGTCCGAGTCTATAGATTGCTCGTATAGCTCGTTTCTGTAATATGACTATTGTCTCAATATCGGCAGCTGAGCCCCATAGCAGCAGACCATATGACATAACGCTATGAAAGTAGCCAAAATAAACTAATCGTGCCGTTTTTTCATCAGTCAGTGACCTTATCTTTCTAACCGCACAGACAGCCGAACTAAGGCTTCCTGCCAAGGCTGTGATATGAGAACCCCATTGCAGTTCTATTCATTATCAATCATCATCATCATTATCATCATCATCATTAATCTAAAGTTATTCCAAGAAAAATTGTTGTATTGACTATTTGAACTAATTCATTATTCATAGTAATATGAGTATCCACCTGTCTAACATTGGGCATAGTAAATTTTACACATTTTGTTTTCTTCGCATTGAGCAGCAAGTTGTTACTTGTGAACCAATGCAGTATTTCCGAAAGGGTATTATTTACATCGTCAAGTACTACTTTTCGTCTAATGTAACTAGATTAGTTAACTGTAATTATGGGCAAGGAGATTGTTCCTAAATCACGTTTCCAATCTGCACAGAATAACGATTTAAATGGACAAAACACAAACCAACATCAGGTACTGCAAACCAAGTTAATTCTTAACGTATCTCAAAGTTTATGGGATAAAATTTATTCATACCTTTATCTTAGTTTATAGACGCTTGTCACCTAACCGGGGAAGGGAAAGGGACTTGAAAAGAGTGAAAAAAAGGAAGATTTGACAAGAAAAGGAAACGAATCTTCTTACAGTGAATTTTTCCGGTATCCTCTGATAAAAACTGTTCATAGGTCGATTGTTAGTCAACCACGCTTGGTATAATCCAGCCTAAACATCGGGAAGTATAAAGGTACGAGTATCATAACTTTAGAATTATCATGATTAGATCTCGTTTAGATGCCAGCTATGACCAGGAAATCATAGCAACTTATTACCCGATTATTTCACACTCATTTCTAGAGATCTAATATTAAGCACTCCATAGATACATGCGAGCGCCGGGTCCATAGTGTGATAACAATACATCGTAGTCGACTGAGACTTGCGTCTCAGTTGTACGTTTAGGGTGGCCACCTTGCAAATAGTCAACGCTGACCTTCACCATGCGACTGTTGCCTCCTCTACCTGGCCTTTGGTAAGACCCTAACAGTGCCGCTTTGAATATTCGTCTTAGTAAAGAGCTTACTGAAGTTATTGGCAATTCGGGATCTGTAAGCAAGTTGTAGAGAGATTTACCTGGAATTTACCTTGTAGTTAACCACATAACCATATTTTGGTCACTCATTAGTCCAGTCAAAGTATAGGTACTTATTCACTTTTATAATTACAAATACAAAATGTTTGAGAACAATTGTTGTCCAATCAATGTACATTGTACTATGGCATTTTGCTAATCAGACATCTAGCTTGGCTCACGATCGCAAGCGCAAGCTCAGAGTTATGGCTTCCCCATGCTAATGTGTTTGGTAATCTAAATGCAAATCTGTATAGCTAATTACTATCAAGATTGACTACTGAACCCTGTGGGGTAGTTCTTTATTAGTGTGGATTATGGAGCGATAGTGAAAAGGTAAATTCCTGGTTGAATACTAAGAGTCCTTAATTTGTTGATCTTATGTTAACAGGTGTTTAAACTCTCATGTCCGTTTACATTTCTATTAGAATAATCGGGATATTTACCATGTAACATTGGTTTCGATATTTCAACACTGCTGAAAAGAGAAAAACAATTGGAAACTCAAGCCAACGTTACATGGTAAATATCCCGATTATTCTAATAGAATTTTTATAACATTTTACGTAACAGTTTTTTTTAATACCGTGGCCCAAAGCCCCCTTCGGGGATATAGGCGTGATATGTGTGTGTGTAAATGAGGAAACATGTCAGAATCCTATTATGTGAAAACGTGGAATGGAATAACACGGCGAATTTACCACCGTTTTGAAAAAAAAAATTTTTCGTTTCAATAAAAGAACCGACTTGAAGTATTACTTTGAAATACAAATACATTTTCTTTTATAAAATACTTAAAATTGATGTATTACAAGCGGTTACAGTACTTGTTTAATACCCACAAGTAGTTACTAGCTTAATTGAAAGTGGTTAACTGAAACTTCGTACTTTAGCATTATATCTCAAAACAACTTGTGAATACACTACTGGACTTAAAAAGCAGGCACTCAATCAAACCAACTCATTGACAAAAGCTCCCTACATCTCCTGAGTCTATTACATATAATTTCTGTAATTTTCAAGCCCATTGACCGGGAAAATATGAATCTACCCACAACAGTTCAAAGCGCTCAGGAATTAACTTGAAGAAGTACTTGTGGCGTGTGTAGGAGTAATTACAAGAGTTGAAAGAGCAATAAAGCTGTATTTAAATGGGTGTACGAGTATGTATGTTAGTTGGAAATGAGATACGGAAGGTAATAAACATGTATGTGACGTAACTTTAGAAAACGTGTTAAAATCTGATGTAATAAAAGGTGCTAAAGGGGCTTTATAAACATCTTTAGGCACTAACGGCTAGTTTCTTAATTGAGAATTTGAAATTCTTCTTCTTCTTATTTTTTTAAAAACGTGGCTCCATCGATATTCGTCGATGATTTTGCCAATGTCAATGTAATGCTTGATTCGCACAGAAAATCTAGTTATCCTGACCTATTTCGCGTTGCGGGACAAGGAAACGTTGTTCGGTATTGCAATTGAGCGTTTGGGCCTGGATTTTTGCCCAGCGCCAGAGGTAACCTAAAAGGCCACCAGCCACGCGCTCCGCAAAAACCCAAGTCCGAATTTGAAGTTAAGTATCTGTTGAGCACGGCAAGTGTCAAAATTTGTTCCTGAATTTTGACATTTTCCGTACTCAGTGGATGCTCAACTTCAAATTCTCAATTCAGAAACTGGCTGTAAGTCACCCTGCTGACAGACAGACAGTAAACTTAAAGTGCCCGAAACAGCATTAGGGTCAAACATCGTAACGTGGGACCATAGTGTATGGCGAAATGTCCACCTAATTAACACCTATCTATATCACTTCGTAGATTACGATTTGATTTTGTGTTAAACCTATGTGTGTGAAAATATTGTAAATCGTCATTGAAATGGGATTAAATTTTAATATTAGAAAAGTGCACTGTAATGCACTTGTATTCAGTTGATTTCAAGCAAATCGCAATTTTATTGTGGATACGCACGTTTATTAGTAATTTGCCTGCCTCAAACACAGAATTTGGGAAAAGTACTACGTACTTCAAAGACGTAATAATACTATTAGAGTAACGGAGTATAGGGATCGATTTCTGTTTCGAGGATAGTAATATTGTAGCGTATCTAAATAGTTTGTTCAAAGAATCAAGAATCAATCAAGGAGTCGGCAACCGTTCTCCGAACATCGAGCCATTGGATGTTCTTAGACAGAACAGCACATTTATGTCCGTTTCCCCAGCAAAACGTTTCACCAAGGGACTTTAAACAGACAGAATTCCTACAACCATCAAGTTTTCACTGCACACAAATATAGCATCTGTTTAATTGGTGTTGTTGAGTATTTATTATATTCATTCAACAAAATATCGTTATACGTTAAGCTTTCAAACAAGATAAAAATTCAAAGGAACAAATATGTGGTCGAATTGAGAAACTTGCTCCTTTTTGAAGTCATTTGAAAATGATAAATAACACGTCAAAAATGGACACAACAACCGACTTCAAATTTTTTTTTTTTTTTTTTTTTTTTTTATTCATTGACCAAAACATTATAATAATACAGTCTGCATGCATAATATCCACTCGCTTAAACCTCGAAGGTTTTTGTGCGAGTGGGAGTTCCGAATTTTAACAATACTTTATAGTCACTAGTTATAACAATAACAAAAACAATTTATATGAATATTGAAGGTAAATGGATACACTAATAATACAGTGATTAGTTTATAGGTAATTTAGGTCTATATTTTCCAGTAGGTATTTGTGCAAGGATTTTAAGTATGGCTGTTCGGTAACGTATTTATTTATGATACTTTCAGGTAGGTTATTCAAAATACTAGGCAGTATGTAACGACATATTCTGGTTCCATATAAATTATTGGAACTTGGAATACAGTATTTTTTTAGGTGTGGCAGATGTCTCAAGTTACTGTTACGTGTTCGCTCACACAGTTGGTTAATGTTAGCAATCTCTTCTTTCATAACGGCCATTTTAATTTTGGCTTGTATCGGTAATACTTCACAGTATCTGAAGATTTCACTGTAGTTATCGCCATGTTCAGTTTTTACGTTAAGCGGTACAATCTTTTTCAACAATCTCACTTGCATCTTAAATATTTTTTCCACATAAGTCTTGTAAGTCCTACCATAACTACTTAAGGCATAGCTAATTACGGAATCAGCCAATGCAAGATACAATAGACGTAATGTTTTAAATGGCATTTTATACTTAAGTACATATATCTTACTTAGCAGTGCTGTTAACTTTTTACAAACATATTCTATATGTGCCCCCCAGTTAAATCGGTTATCTATCACTAGGCCCAAGTACATATGTTCATTTACTTGATCTAGCTTGGTACATGTACTGTTGGGTTTACATAAAAAGTTGTTATGTAGACATTCATGATCGTGAGCCACTATACTTGGAGTATAACTGCTCGTGTTGTGAGACGATTCTATACACATTAATTTGGTTTTTTGGGCGTTAATCACCAATCCAACGTCGTGCGCCCATTGACACATCCTATTAAAATTTTCCTGTAATTGAAGCTCAGCAGTTTCTACATTTCTGTCAGCTACGACTAGACAAGTGTCATCAGCAAACTGGTACACGGAGCCGTGTGCAAACAGGTTACACATTTCATTAACATATACAATATATTCATTTGGACCTAATATTGAACCCTGGGCCGTGCCTTTATTAGTATTTATATTATTACTGTATGTATTTCCTACTTTAACTTTCGTGTACCTATTGAGATGGTAACTTTGGAAAAGTCGTAACAATGGGCCCCGTATGCCAGATCGCTCCAACCCTTCATACAGCACATTATATTGGAGCATATCAAAAGCCCTGCTGAAATCAATGAAAATAACGAGCACGTGACGTTTTTCATTCAAGTGCTCGTTGATCTCATTGGTAAATTGACAAAGCAATTGAGATGTACTTCGGCCCTTTTGAAAACCAAATTGTTTGCCATGAATTATGTTGTGTGATTGCAAGAACTGACTGAGCTTATCTCCCAAGTACCTCTCAATTACCTTGTCGACACAAGACAGTATGGTTATAGGACGGTAGTTATTGCAGTCATCGTGCCTACCTTTTTTATATATTTTTTATATATATTTTATATATATTTATTACCGAAATGGGACCAAATTGAAATGGGACCACTTTTGAAATAGCAGCTTCCATTTAAAAAAATATTCAAAATAGGTTTACCCAGTCCAGAGATATGGGGTAACAAACATAAAAAATATATATAAATATAATAATAATAAAAACATACAGTTGAATTGAGAACCTCCTCCTTTTTTGGAAGTCGGTTGAAACCACAAAGATATACATAATTAGTTTTATTACCTTTGCTCTCGATTTTTTTTTTCAACTTGAAGGCAAATAATATTAACGAGGACTGTTTTTTAACCCTTTTATTTATTTGCTAAGTATAGGGTTACAAATGCGAACTAAACAAGGTAAAAGACACTAAGTAACTCTCAAAGCCTATAATCCTTGACGCACTCCACTGTAGCAAATACCACTTTTGACGTCTTTGACACATGATGACGTAACCAAGATCACAGGCGGTATTTACTGACGCGTGCTACGCGTGCTCGACGCGTGCAATGCTTGCTGAGCGCGTGCAATGTGCAATTATCCGTGCAGAGCTTCACGTTCACACTCGTAATTGATTATAATTACCTCCTTCATTTTATACAATGGTTCTCTAATTAGAGCCTGCTATTTTTTTCAATTATTTTTCCTATACATGTGCGTGATTTTTTCTATGGTCCGTGTTATTTGACTAATTGATTTGAACGACGAATTTTAAGTTGTAGTGTAGTGTTTTGTCGAGAAGCTATTGTTCGATTCCTATGGAATTGAAGTGCATTTTAATAATGCGATTCAACCAATGCACCACTGGGTTACAACTCAGCATGGAGATGTGGTTATTTCTATAAGTCCCATTACAGATAGAGTACGCGTATAAAATTCTCTATAGTAATCAGACAAAGTGATAAAGTTTTGTTATTGGCTGGATTAACTTGGATGATATTGGATATAGAGATAGTTTGAGATTCTGGGCAGATAATAATAGAATGGTTCTAAGCGGGTGAAGCGACAGTAAAAACAATTTATTATTAATGAAAATAAATTAGAAAACTGTTAGCTCACAGTCAAGTCTTAATTCGGACGCCCACATATTGGTTTTTGATAAAGTTCTAGATGTGCGTGGTCAGTACTGATTGGGCCACCAAGGTAATCTCCTCTCTGTCCCGTTTTTAGGTCTTAGTGAATGTATTTGTATAGCGAATCAAGTGGTGGTGGAAGACCTGGTAATGTACGACACAGGGCTCTCCTAGTGCAGATATCAGTCTTCCACGAAGGGGCTGTATATTGCATTGTTATAAAATGCTTAATACTTTAGACTAGACTGGAATACATGTGAAATACCTTTGTGGAAGAGAGAAATAAATATTTACTTACTTACTTTAGTAGTGCATCGGCTTTCGACTCTGGAGTCTCGGGTTCGATTCCCAAGTCGAATTAAATATTTGTGTGATCCACAAATGTTTGTTTCGGAGTTTGGGTATTTTCTATGTAGGTATAATATGTATGAATTTAGAAATATATTAGTATATCAGTCGTCTAGATTCCATAACACAAGCTTATATTAGCTTAATTTGGGCTAGATGACATTATGTGAGAATGTCCAAAAATATTTATTTAAATATTTTTATTTATTTATTTATTAGAAAATTCTAGATTACTTATCTATCTATATATACCTACTTGAATTAAAACAACTCATACATAACCCTCATTGATTAATAATATATTCAAACTATCAACAACATTTGGTAGTCTACACGACCCACAACTCATAAAATCTATTTGCAATTTATCAACTTTTAAGTCGATAAACACGAAATCAATAAACAGATCAAAGCGGGAAGTCTTATAACAAGTTAGAGGGTCCCATATAAATTATGTATTAACATCATGTTAAGCCTATTTCTGTTGCCGACCGTAGCAGTTCTTTCTTCATAAATGGGATCCTCTTGCGAACCACAAATCTGAACGGCCATCTGTGCCCGAATCTACCTACGTGACACACAGATACTTAAAATTGATAGCTTTAGTGTATATTATTTTCTAGTTGTTAGAATTTTGGTTTGAATTACATTTTGGTTATGGATTTTCTGTTGTGCGTTAAGGGTAAGGCTTGCCCCTACAACATGATACGAACAAAACTACTTTTAAGTCAATGTAATCAAGAAAGTGTAATCCACTTCTGCCTACCCCTTCGGAGATATAGATAGTATATTTTTGGTTATTACCGACTCCGTGCGTGGTGTAAGTTTTCAAGCATCGTCTATTTAGTTTCTAGACCCATAAAATAATAATATTGTGCATTATGTACGAGTACATACAATAATAAAGATCGTGTAAAAACCTTCTACGTCATTGCTGACCGGGAAGGTTCCCAGAATACTAGCTGCGTGGCTACGGTGGATAGAGACCTTATTCAGGTAGGTATCTAATCTTGTACAATATGATGCAATTACACTGTGTTTCTATTCTCACATGAATCTATCATCAGAATGTGTCATATACCTACTATTGCAGTAGCAAATTTCTGTCAAACCGATCTAATAGTTTTGACATAATACCCGACCAAATTTTACTATTTACGATTAGAGAATTTGTGACTGTACGACATTCTAAATTGCCATGTGTCACGAGTATTAGAGGTCGTTAAAATTCAATTGTAGCTCGCCACCCGCGGTCCGACGTCGTCGTCTCGGCCCTTCTACTGATGTAATAAGTCTATTGAGACTGCATAATTGCAAATCATTTGGGGGTTTTTGTCGCTAGTTCATACTCTATTATGGCAAGCGGTGAAACGCAAATTTTACTTTAATCGATATCTCATTTACTTATAGTATTGAGGGTAGGGGTGTATTTATGTCGATATTGTGTTTTGATTGTAGGGCTTTCTTAATTTGTTCGCTTTATTAATTTAGTCAGAGAGGTCCAGGACTTTTATTGGCTGTGCCATAGCGGCTGGCAAGTAAGATTTTGTTGCCTTTCGTCGACATTTCAACGCAAGGCAACGGGTTTAAATTTTTTTTCAAAATTACAATATAGCTGCTACTTTTTATTAAATTCATTCGGTCATTTTGGATATAACCCATTATAAATGTGCCCGGTGACGGCAATAGGCTTGCCTCCTATTACGTGGGACTAAAAATACTGACAAATTGTGGATGTGTAATGCACCTCTGCCAACCCCTTCAGGATATAGGTGTGATATGTGTGTGTGTATTATTAACGTTATGTATTGGATGAAAACTTTACTCAAAGACGAGTTTGATGGGGAAACGTTACCATTTCTAAAAGCTTTTCTTTTAATCATTAGGTACATACATACTTTTCAGCAATATATAGAGTGATTCAATAAAAAAGTTTAAATGTAAGTAAATCTAAATATACGTACCATAAGGTACCAGTAGTTCAAACAAGGGTAGAGAGCTGGATGCATCAGGTAAGTAGTAGGTACTTATATAATTATTATAATTTATTTAAAAAAATAGTTTGGCATACATAATAGTTATATTACACAAAACACCCAAACTCCGAAACAAACATTAAAAATTTGTGGATTACACAAATATTCGATTCGAACCGGGAATCGAACACGAGACTCCGGAGTCGAAAGCCGATGGACTACCGACCACGCCACCGAAGCAGTATGTCTATGTATAGTCTAAAAGAACGATTCTCCTATTACCATCGACCCTTCAGGCAATGTTGTCGCCAACGTACGCTATTTAGACACAATATACACTGAAGAACAATGAAACTACTGTTATACCTACTATGTAAGTATGTATGTATATACTATGAAAGAAACCAACTACCCTCATTTTATCAGTGAGTCATCTTGTCCCCTGACTGTGGTCAATGTCATACAATACGGAGACATAATAATACACAAAGTTACTATTGCATCAACATATTTCACTGTAGGTTCTTAATCTCTATTTATTAAAGTTGAAAGTTGTATAAAATTTTGTTTGAAAGATGTATAATGAAGTTGTTTTTGTCGATTGTATGTAAGAATATCTAATGGGGTGTACGAGTCAGTATTTGTCAATTGGGGTCGAGTAAAAATAGCTAGAGACGCTGTCACTAACTTTATTATAGGCATATTGGTTCTAATTGGCTGGACAAGCTACTTTACAAAGCATTTTTATGTATTACTTGCTGATGTTCACTGTATGAAAGTGAATAACCTAGAAACAATTCCTCACAACCGAGATCCAACGCGTTTTAGGTGAGACAGCCATATCTATGTCAATCAAAAATTTTGCTGACATTTGCTGAATATTTTTATCTATACATTATCTGGATATGTTTTTATAATGCAGTACCAAAATTTACTAAAATAATTAGTTTTTTTTTCATAAAATGAGCACTTATAGAGACATCCGATAATAACATAATACATCCTTAACGAAATAGTTATAAAGGGCTTACAATAAGTACTCCAAACTACTCTGCATTTTTTATATTTGCAATTAGGGTGTGCAGTGTGCATTTTGGCACCCTTCACTGCGTCACGTGGGACACTGAGGCGAAGGCAATTACCCAGAGGGCTTGACTAATTCCTGACGTACTTAACCTCATTTGTCTGGCTTATTTAAGACTTATACTGGTATTAACGGATCGGTTCGAGGCTTATCGCCAGCATTATCTGAAATACTGTTCTTTCAAGTGATGTCAACATTTACATGACCTAATTAGGAATTAGAAACATAGAACTAAATCTACTTCTGACCCAAAGCGACGTCTGTCCTTTCTGTATACTTAGTATTTGGTCTATATTCGGACACTTATAGTTCGTCAATTAGGATATTACCTAATCAGTCATCGATATTTATAGCCACTTGTCAGTACCATATCAGAATGCTATGAGTTTGTTGTTGCATGTCCAGACGCGTCAAACTAAAGGTGAACGCACACTTATTCGAGCCGAACGCGTCGAACGAATCGAAGTTAAGGAGGCCTCGCACACATATCCGCACCGGAAGAATTGACCACCCCGAAGGAATCGACCGCGTTGAAGAAATCATTTCTATTTCCTTTACACCTGTCGCACTGTTATTACATATTATTATACCTGTTATTCGCACGTTGCTCTGTCGTAGTGTCGTACCCGTACGCAACTGATAGAATGCAAGCGCCGAAGCTGATGACGTCATCAGAATTCGTCTTGGATTTCTGGGGTTCTTGAAGATTCGGACGATTCGACGCGGTAAAGTGTGCGAGGTTTCATGAGATTTTAATTTGATTTTTATTTATTTTTTTATACACAGAATTCTAAAATTCATTTCATTCGACTCGTTCGACGCTTTCAGCTCTGATAAGTGTGCGTTCACCTTAAATTTGACTGTACAACTGACATGCTTATATCAGTCCGAAATTTTATAGATATGTGAATGTTTTTAATGATTCTTGTGAAAACTGACGTCTTGACACTTCCATTCTAAGTTGATAATAACATATAGATGGAAATTATCCATGCCAACATCAAAGGTACCTTTTGGATTCCCGACATCAGTCTGTGACCACGGGTTCTCTAAAGAACAACTTATTTCGTCAACCCGTTACCGAAGGATAAAGGGACGGTCAAACTCACAGTCGACGTACACCACGCATTATGACATCTGAACAGGATCTGGACTATGCAATTTGTATGATTACGAACACACTTGTCATTCACCACGCTGTCTTACGCGTCACCGCGCCAGGGGCTAGACAAAGTCACATTCGATTAGCGAAAACGCTAATAGAAAGTTCTAAAATGTATAGGAGTTACAGTAGTTGTCGACTAGTCACGGGCTCGACGCTTAGCGAACGCTAATTAGCTAGACAATGTTCAAACAGTCGATTCCATCAATTGAAAATGATTACTTCTATAGAAATGCTTAGTCAAGTGGCACTTTTTGACAAGCGCCAGCGCGCGTTTTTGAATGTCGTCTTCTTGAAGGCAGCGAACGCCAGACCCCCAGGTTCGTGTGTTCCCATGCTATCCCACGCGTACGATACTGTCACACACGTTTAAAGTGCCATAACGCGTAGATAATGTAAACGTCAGATGTCGTAAGACGTGTGTCGCTGTTTCCCACGTCGTGTGGCTGCGTGGCATACGACGTATGTGAAGGACCAGTGTGTTTTAAGCTTAAGGCATGCTTTCGGAAATCAACAAAAGCGAAACGCTTGCATATCTATACGCACATTTAGTATGTTCTTTTCTTTAAGGGGATGAAGTAGTACCTACATGCGTACATCCCCTCAGTCAGTAGTTTAGGGTGTAATATCGTCATTGGACAGTGGGAGTAGTCTCAGGGGATTCTTTAGGGTGATAGATATAGATGTGACTTTTATTACGCTAACATAGAAAAGGATTTACATGTAACTTTTTAGAATTTGCATAGAAATTACTATAATCTTAATTTATGCATAGATAAACTTTGGCTGTAGCACTAAAAGTCTCTATAACTATATGGCGCTCTGCTCGCACTACAGAGGTTTTATTCAGTAACATCAGTAGTATTTAGGTTGGAATTTTGGTAACTGTAATAGGCTTGCCCTCTATTACGTAAAACCAACAAAATTACTGGCAAAGATTGGATTTGTAATGCACCTCTGCCTACCCCTTCGACGATATAGTCGTGATATATGTCTGTCTGTTTGTCAGAATTAAAAATTATGCTATGATATCAGATACCTATGTATACCTACTAAATTTTATGTAGTAATGAAATAACAAACAATAAAGGTCGATTCACACATCAGTGAAGTCTTAGTTCCGACACAGTCAGTATCTGTGCACAATAGTTTTCACACTCTTTTTCTATAAACATTTCAGTGTCAGAGACCTTCTGGCAACATAGATAACTGGGTCGTATTGGACACTGACATGCGGGGACGCGTTCATAGAAAATGTATGAAAGTATAAGTAGGTATTTTGCATTGATAAATTACGGATACTGAACTGTACCATTACTGTGTTGTAGGGTTCATTGATATGTGTAAATGGACCTTAAAACTTTCTCTTTCAAAATAATTTTGTTAAAATAATTGGTAGTTCGTAACATAAAAATGAATAAAAATGAAAGGAACATAAATAATGAATATTTTGTATCACCAAACTACATAATACGTAGAACAAAATATCAGAAATATGCACATGCATTTAATCAACGAACTAGGGGAGCCAGACGGTCTTATCTGTCCGGCATCGCGCCCAATTACTACAGCCCACCGCCCCTACTGCAGGGATGAAGATACGATAGGAGATAGAACAGCGATGGATTTATTTAGTCTTGTTGCTTGCTAATTGACTGTGTTGTGAATATGGTTGGATTTAGCTCTGGTTTAACACGACTATGGTCTACCAATGTTGGTAGGTATTACAAAATCTTTTTCATCTCTCATGCTCTGAAAGTGTGTCATTGCTTACCTAATATGCGGGTTGAAAGTGATACATTTCGGCCCTAGGGCGGAAATGTAAAAAAAAATCATCAGCATATCTTGAGGCGATGCACGCGATGGCATAAAACGTATACAGCCAAAGTTCGATAGTCAATACAACATTTTGGTTTTTGAATGATCATAAACAAAAAGGGTTGGGTTACAATAAAATAAAACGTAAATAGCACAAACAATAATTATTTGGACAATTATACCTTAAAATACTGAGTATTTTACTCAGAATTTTAAAATTGACACTCCTACCAAACCTGACTAAATCGACTGAAAAAAGTGCGAATAAAAAACAAAAATTTAAAAAAGGTGGGAAGTACAATACTTGATACGTGATCAATCTCTATTGTTATATTTGTTTTATTTGACTTTTATTTGCTTTCCTCGTATTCGAAATGAAAAGTAGAGTGTTTAACTCGGGTGAAAACACCCATTTCTGCCTCGAACTATTAGCGCCAAAATATATATTTATTAATTTATTTATTTATTTATTTATGTACAACACACAGAGAAAAACAAACAATAAGAAGAATACAAACAGAACAGTGTGCAGATAGTACAAGGGTGCTACTTATTCCTAAAGGAATCTCTTCCAGCAGGCCAGAGAGGAGATGTAAATATGACAAGGCAACGTGTGTGCAGTGCAATAAAAATAAACTTACATAAACTAAAGGCGCATTATAATATATACATAAATAAATACATACTGTACTATAATATACTTACATATAGAGACTACAATAGATAATATTATTACCCGATATATAACTAAGATAAAGAGGAGAGGTAGTGTGCTTTCACTTTCTTTTTAAATAGAGTAAGAGTTCTTTAGCTTTGTATGTCCGGGGGGAGAGAGTTCCACAGCCTGACCGCATGAACGGAAAAGGAATAGGAATAAAAATCAGTTTTGTGGGAGGGATAATTTAGGCGGTATTTGAGGTGGGACCTACACAGGGTACCGGGTGCGTTCATATATGAGAAGCGCTCCCGCAGGTAGGAAGGATAGGTGGGATTATGCAGGATATTAAAAAGGAGACATAATTTCCGAGTGTCTTAGCGAAGGCGAATTGGGAGCCACTTGAGTTCCTTGCGAAAGTGCGAAACGTGATCATACTTACGCAGATTGAAAACAAAACGGATACATAAATTTTGCAAGCGCTCAAGTTTGTCTAACAGCTCCTCAGTAGCGTCCAAATAGCAGGCATCCGCGTAGTCCAAAATGGGTTGGATAAGCGTCTGAGCAAGTGTGACTTTGATATTCAGAGGTAAATAGCTCTGGAGGCATTTCAGCGTGTGGAAGGTGTAATGCACCTTTTTACTAACCTCACCAACTTGAGTCTTCCAGGATAGGGTGCTATCCATTATCACTCCCAGATTCTTCGCAGTGCTCGCGTACCCGATTGTAGAACCATCCAGTAAGATAGGGGCAGACAAGATCCATCCAATCCACTCCTCATCTGCCTGCTACCAATAATCATGGCCTGCGACTTAGTAGGATTTATAAGAATGCCAAAAGATTTTGCCCAATTGTTTATTGCACACAGGTCACGATTAACGGCAGCAACAGCCGATCTGCATTCATTCAACGCAAAATGTCGATACAGCTGCAAGTCGTCCGCGTATAGATGGAAGTTAGAGGATATAACTCGAACGGCAGAGTTAATGAAAGTGGAAAAAGCAGAGGAGAGAGAACGCCGCCTTGAGGTACACCCGCAGTTAGCTCGCGCCAATCTGAATATGAATCTTCAAGACGGACACACTGCGAGCGCCCGCGAAGATATGAATCGAACCAGGCCACAGATTCCGTGGAAAAGTTAAGTTTCTTAAGGATACCGATCAAAATATCGAAGTCCACGGAGTTGAACGCACTACTAAAATCTAGTAGCACCTATTGGTGTATTCAGTGAGAGATTTGTTCTCCATGGCCCAACGAATATCGTCGGTAACCTTAAGAAGAGCCGTCACGGTGCTGTGACCTGGTCGAAAACCAGATTGAAGGGAGCAGAGAAGATTATTTTGCGTTAAATAAGCAGACAACTGGCGATGCACTAAATGTTCCAGGACTTTGGATAAGAAAGGAAGGATGGAAATAGGACGAAATTGAGACAGGAGTGTAGGATTTTGGGACTTGGGTAGTGGAATTATGTGTGCTTGTTTCCAATTGGAAGGGAAGCAACCTGAGCACAGAGAGGAATTAAATATGTGGGTGAGGATAGGGATGACGGTGGAAAGGATAGGAGTAAACATTTTCAAACACAAATCGTCGTTACCTACAGCTGAAGATGTGATCGACAGGAGCGACTTTTTGACATCGTCCTCGCCGACCGCAACTAGATTAAACGAGGGGGAGACTGGTACCGGCAGTTGGGAGAGATCGTGCAAAGTGCTGGACTTAACAACAGGGTCAAGAATTAGGGGAGGAATAGAGAAATGTGCGTTTAGAGCGGATAAATCAATGTCATGACTGTTAAAATTAGGTGACTTGCCGATACCATTGGATTTAAGAAATTTCCAAAGTTCGGAAGAATTGCGAGTATCAAGGGACTTGTGAAAGTGGCGACGTTTAGCATCACGACACAGACGACCGCAGCGATTGCGCAGGATCTTGAACTGAATGAAATTGGCATCCGTCGGGTGACGCTTATATCTGCGTTTGGCCTTATCTCGGCGAGCCATGTCCGCTTTGATGTCGTCGGTGATCCAAGGCGCCGGTGAGTGTATTATTTTTATCCGGCGTTTCGGCGCGTGACGGTCATAAAGAGCTGTTACGGCAGCGTTAAAAAGTGCAACCTTTTTATCAACGAACAGTGATGAACTGTTAAAGATAGGCGACCAGTCAATGTCACCCGCATCACGCCGCAATGCCTCCAGGTCCACACCCCTGTAATTCCGTGTCACTGAAAAAACAGGCTTACGCTTAGGAGGATGGATAGAAAAGGATAAATAAATAAGGTCATGGTAGGAGTAACAAGCGGTGAGTTGACCATGAGTGGCCACAAGATCGGGAGAGGAGGTAATAATTAAGTCTAGGAGAGAAGGGTTGCGGTTAGGAAAATGATGCGTGGCAGTGAGAGGAAGAATGTGAAGGTTGACAGAGGACAGAAGTGATTGAAGAGAATGGGTACGCTGGTCGTCCTTGATCAGACAGGTGTTGAAATCGCCCATTAGGACCACGCGGTTGTAATCAGGGCAAAGTTCATTCAACAGAGCATCCAGTGAATCAAAATAGTTAACTCTGAGATCTGGACTGTAAAACACACCAAGAAATAATTTACTGAACTGAATGGTAATTTCGAGAAATAGATGCTGCGCCGAATCAATGCCATCCGGAGGAGAAGCACTGATGACCCTATAAGGAATGTCGTCGCGTAGATAAATCGCCACACCTCCGCATCCCTTACCAACCCTGTCATTGCAAATGAGTACAAATCCAGGAATAGCAAAGAGCGAGGAGGGCAGCGACGGTTTTAGAAAAGATTCCGAAATCAGGAGGGCATCGACACGGTTATTGCTAAAGGTTGCTAGAAGGTCAGAAAAATGATGAGAGACACTCTGGGCATTAATGTGGACGATATTTAGGTTTTTAGGAAAGTCGGCAAAAATATCGGATAACCGTTCATGTAAAGTCGTGGCTGCAGAGTGGTCACTGCCCGTACTGACAAAGCTTGTGTTAGAAGGAGAGCACGAATAAAAGCTGTCTTCGTCGGAGGACTCATACGAATCCATAAATATGTAAACAAATAAATAACTAATACAATAATAAAACTATAAATAAATATAAGCAGATATAAATAATGATATAAACAAATGTACATAAAAATATATACTGATTAAACAAGTAATAAACGCCGAACACGCCCACTCGCAGCTATTGGAAGAGATCATACAAGATTATACATTATTAAGTTAGAAAGAAACACAACAAAAAACAGTACAACAAAAAACAAATTAATAATAATAAAAAGGCCTCAAGATGACAAAATATTTTGGTGGCCGCACCGAAGCCGATAGTGAACCGGAACGCAAATGACAGTTCACTATGACAAGCTTGTGTAGGACTTTTTACATAAACTACTATTCAAGTCAATCAGTTGTAGTCCAAAAATACTGAAGAGTTGGCAGTATGATCAGCCAACCTTCGCCTAACCCAATGAACAAATTTCATAAACAACAATGTCATCGCGTTGTCACAATGACAAATTGTCACAGACGTCAGTTCTGTGGTTTGCATTTAACTACTACCTATTATTTTTTATAGTAATAATTACAACAGAATTATACGGGTGACATAATACAGAAAAAGAACTATTTTAGAACGTCATGGTTCACGTAACTTACATACCAGTATAATACTACAAGTACGGCTGACCAGTGAAGGAATGAAAATATCGAAGCTACACTAAAACAACACGAATGGAACACATAACAATAACTATCGGCGACATGATCTGTTCTTTTTGATGCCGGTGTGTGTGGGTGCAGCCGGAACCTTCACCGTAGTCGTAGTAATGGCTACCGTAGAACTCGTAGAATCGTCATCAACAGAGCAAATGGGAAATTTTACAATGAGAGAATGCAATTCCGCCATTGATTCAATTTTATGACGTGCCTTATCAGGTGTTATTATGTTAATGACTCCACCAGTAGACCAAACATACTTCATCTGGAAGTGCTTCCGCGCCGATGTAAATACCTGGTGCCTGATCCTAGTGAGGTATTCAGACATGGTGTAACCAGTGCCCTTCAATGTGGTTTTGCTGTCCCACGTCAAATGACGGTGCTCCACGTCGCGAAAACGAATGATAATGGGACGGGGCTTACCTTTACTGGCACCAAGACGATGACAAATTTCTATGGTGTTGCTGGTAACATCATTTTATTATATATTTTGCATTTTATTCACCAATATATCGGTAACAATAGGATGTAGTTTCTCCCCTGAATTTTCAGGGACACCATGCAGTAGTAAGACTTTCCGCCTCATAGTGGTTTCATGGCGGTCCATGCCCAAGGAAAAAAGTTGAGCTTGTGTCTTTAAGTCCCCAAGGGAGTCCAAAACAAATGCTTTAAATTCGTGGAATTCCTTTGAAAGTGCTGCTAAGTCCGGGTGAGCAGCAGCGGGTGAGTCCAAAGCCTTCTGTAATCTCTCTTCATGACTGTCGAGACGGCTTGTAAATAGGGTTTCAAGCTCCTCTAAGCTCTTCTCAAATCTGCTATCCATATCAGCGAAGAAAACACAAGTCCGGGTGAAGTGGTGTGAAAATTTATATAGTGCGAGTAGTGGGGTGCTCAACAACAGCTAGTTCATATACATATAGTTCAAATTAACTTGTTATTATAATTTTAAGATATTAAATACTAGGAGCTCAAATTTTTTTTACTATCTTGCAACTACCCACATGAGTGAAAAATCTCGTCAGAAATGGGATGCTTTCTTCCCTTGGTTAACAATCTACTATTTCATCTCTCATGCTCTGAAAGTGGGTCATTGCTTACCTAATATGCGGGTTGAAAGTGATACATTTCGGCCCTAGGGCGGAAAAGTAAAAAAAAATCATCAGCATATCTTGAGGCGATGGCATAACACGTATACAGCCAAAGTTCGATAGTCAATACAACATTCTGGTTTTTGAATGATCATAAACAAAAAAAGAGTTGGGTTACAATAAAATAAAACGTAAATAGCACAAACAATAATTATTTGGACAATTATACCTTAAAATACTGAGTATTTTAATCAGAATTTTAAGATTGAGACTCCGACCAAACCTGACTAATTCGACCGCCGTAACGCGTTAAATCATACAAAAATACTCTATAGTGCATCCTAAAATATGTGCGTAAGAAAATAACTGAAGTAATTAAAAAAAACTGAATACCATTTTGGATGGAAAAATATAACTAATAACAAGGCGGTATGACCAAAGACTTGCCTGCCCTGGAAAAAGTGCGAATGAAAAACAAAAATTAAAAATAAGGCGGGATGTACCTACAATACTTGATACGTGATCAATCTCTATTGTTATATTTGTTTTATTTGACTTTTATTTGCTTTCCACGTATTCGAAATGAAAAGTAGAGTGTTTAACTCGGGTGAAAACACCCATTTCTGCCTCTCAAAAATCTCGTCAGAAATGGGATGCTTTCTTCCCTTGGTTAACAATCTACTATTACTCCAACGGAGAATCTTGGATCAGTATATCCGAGCAATATTTACCATATTGTAAATACTGCTCGGACTAGCAGGGTTACAGGTATGTACTAACATCGGTTCAGGCTGCAGGTGATTTTTAATTCAAACAAAAAAAAATTAATCCACGTAGAGCATTGTGGGCTGATGTTAAATAATAAATATGTCTGACACAATAAAATATATTCGTAACACAAAGCTTATTATTTAAATATTGGATGGAAGCTGGCTTATTATTTTCTTTTTTTGGACATTCTCACACAGCGTCAACTAGCCCAAACTAAGCTTGTGCTATGGGATCTAGACAATTGATAAACATACTTATTTATTTCTAATGTATTATACATAGAAAACACCCAAACTCCGAAAGAAACATTTGTGGAACACACATTGTTGATTCGACACGGGGATTAAACCCGAGAAAAGTCGAAAGCTGATGAACTACCGACCACGCCACCGAAGCAGTCTACTTGCCTACTAAAATTTTGTATTCGAATTTTTGATATTTGCATATCAATTACACTCACTGAAAATAGATTAACTCATTACAATTTAAAATAATGTAATTGAATTCCAACTCGAATTAAACGACTGATGGTTTAAATAAAAGTGCCTTTCCCAGTACTAAAATGAATTAATTATGTGTCCGCTTTAAAGGACGGATAATTACTGATTCAACTTTTGTAAAGGCTTTTAATCAGAGCCCTTTAGAACATTTGTGCTTACCACTAATGACGTCACGATGACATAGTGTTCAGGATAGGGTTGGTAGTCTGTAATTACCCAGAATCAGGGTAATTCGGGCCACTGAATATGCGAAGCTTTTTGCTCGTTAGCTTCAGTGTGTGGTGTGAGTTTCAGCGATAAGCGGTTTAGAAAAACTGTGCTGTGTAAGTGTTGACAAAATCAACTTACAGTAAAAATAGTTAAAACCTCTTTGCCCGCATTTTAGTCCATACAAGCATTAACTATACATGTTTCTATGTTTACCAGAGCCTCCTCCATTGTTTTGTAATTGCAACACTTTTATGTGAATTTAACATAGCCCTCTTAGGTCTAGAAGTGAACTCTACGCATTCTGACTGTCTGTCTACTATTTAAGCCAACATGGAAATTAAATTAAGATCTCTGCAGGAAAATTGGCAGTTGAAAGAGGCAGTGATCGTGTGACCACTGTTGATTTATGGTGTTAATATGTTTGTATTTAACGCTAGCAATGTCACCCCACCCATCGTGTGCTCCATTGAGCAGAGAAGTGCAATGTCATCCGACCTCAAATGCCGGTAAAACGGATGTGACGTCGACATTCTTCGTGACGGGAGACACAAACTACTGAGGATGCAGAGAACAATCTAGTTTGTGCCTGCAGCTTCGCCCAGCTGGCATTTTCTTTAATTAATAAGCCACAAGTGTGACACCATAATAGTAGGTAGCAGTTCATTAGTGGTGAATATTTGCTGCACAGGAGTGCTTTGAAATTATTTTAAACTTTAGTATGTAATTACATGATACTAAAGCTACGTTCCCGTGGATTTTCCGTATCATTTTGTGCCCTTTGAAGTTGGTACTGAGATAGATTTACACTTTGTGCAGATATTAGGTCACTATTGGCTCCTGTAGATTTTGATCACGGAGATAAAGCTTACTTCTCCTCTTTGGCTTTTTCAAACATAGTTGTTCATATTTTACTCAGAATATTAGTCCATGTAAGAACAAACAACACTCTTCATAAACTCACACCCAAAATTATTCTCACTTTGCATAAAAGTCTCCAATTTAAAAGAGAAAAATTACAAACTCGACCACATCGACAAAGTAAACATTTGACAATGGCCCCTAACGTTTCCGCACGTAATTGAATCAAAGACTAAACGTTGTAAAACGATTAACGAGCAGAGATCCCGCCGGTTTGCGGTGAGACCTTACAGATTTCCGAACAATAAGACAATTAGACAATAACTTAGTTCCGTGAATAGCTTCATCTAAAAGCAAACGTGGTTATCATTCCCCTTTACAGTCGGTAGACAGAACGAACGAGCGGCAATACGAGAAATATCACCAGAGTGATAAACATTGCTTTAAATTTAAAGCGATTTAAAAAACTCGTTAACCCTTAGAATTATAATATTATCCTTGAGTAACATAGCGATATTTACTAATAGAAAAAAACACAGCCCGTGACTAGGACGAACCGCTATTGTAGTTCTAAAGACGTAAGAATTTGGAGCTTATTTATTTAACCTAAATTTTGTCGCCGGTATCGGAATTTGGTTCAGGCTCTAAACAAGCAATTGACTGCTGTCCTCCTGGAAATCCTCCTGGGAACGAGAAAACTATAAATAAATAAATAAATATAAATATGTTAATACTATTCACACAACGCCATTTAGTCTTAAACTAAGCAGAGCTTGTGATATAAGTAGATAAACACTTATATACATTTTTTTTTGTAAATACATAGGTACATATTTGACTGAGGGAGCGAAGCGACCGAAGTCTCCGTTTCAACTTGCAGACTGGGGAGAATTTCTTTCGTCTGTACCTCTACATCTACGGGTTCTGTCAGATCATGTTTGAGGCCGTATTTATCAACCGATTTGCATAAAACTTTACACACACAGTCCTTGCTTACAATGAATAAGATTTAAATGATATTTTTTTGGATTGAATGACAAATGAAAGAGTAACAAAGAAAATTTAAAAATAAATTTTCTAAACAAAACCTCTCCCGAAGTCTACGGTTCACAGAAGCACTAGTATACATAGGAAACATCCAGACTTCGGTACAAACGTATCTTTCTTCACACAAAGTTTGTCCCGACCGGGAATCGAACCCGAGACTCTGGCATCCAAAAGGGGATGCACTACCGACCACGCCACCGAAGCAGTCTTTGTTTTTTTTTTTAAAGGCGAGTAGCAGCCGTCAACTAGTTATTAATATTTGAAAACGCTCGTCTACAACATTACCTGCCCATTGTTACCGCCGCTGTGGAACCGCGACCTGGTTTTCTCGGAAATCTTTGTAACCGTCATTTGCACTTTTCCTGCTATAAAAAAACCGTTGTGAGATGAAAAATGAAATATCACAAGCAGCCCTCCTTGAGCTTTAAGCTATTTCTTAGTGGATAATACATTTTCCCAGAAAACAATGCTCTGAATCAAGAATTATGTTTTACTTCGTTTCGTAGTCTCGAAAGTATGCTGGTGACAATTTTAATGGGTTTGAGGAAAAAAATGGTACTTTACTCTTTATGAAATTTTCTTTTCGTATCTAAGGATCATCAAAGTTAAGGCATTATTGGAATAAGTCATTGAAGGAAGAAAAAAGAAAATTAGGACGTTGTTCTTTCTTTTGTGTCTTTTATTTAAAACCAAATGCCTTCACCTTCTTCATGAACTTTCACTGCTAACGGACTCTACTTTTCCTTTATGATGTTATGGTGAGTTAATTTTATTATGGCCTTAGTGTTTTACCCAAAGGGTAAAACACTAAGGCTTAGCTGTCCGTCCGTCTTTAATCGCTGTATATCGTGAACCGTAATAGTTAGACAGTTGAAATTTTCATCAAGTACCTACTAAAAATAGAATAAAAAACATTTAAGGGGGCTCCTATACAACAGACATAATGTTTTACGGAACCCTTCGTGCACGAGTCTGACTCGCACTTGACCGGTTTTATTACCGATCCGGGTTTTATTCCGGGTTTGTAAAAAAATAGCATGACTAAAGCATTTTATGATGTAAGTACGTATTAAGTAATGCGGGGACTTTCGGTAATAATTATAAATAATGACTTCGATGTAAATTAAGTAGACATTCTAAGGCGGTAATCACTTCAGCTGAAACCTAGTGAGTAACTTCAACCGTAGCATACGTTCTTCCTGCTTCAATCAGTCGTTTCCTTCCCGCGACAGCCTTTTAGCTCGCTCCGTTGACGCCTTGTCAATTCACGCCGTTTGCTAGCAGATTATTTACATTCTGCGGTGCTTTGTACCCACTTCCACTTTGTGTATTTGCGAACAAGAGCGAGGGTTTGACGTGGATGCGTTCGTGACATGCGTATTGTTTGTGACAAAGAAACATACGTTTAATTCTACGTCTTTGTGAAATATTTTCCATAGTCGCATATTAAGGCATGATTAACTATATATTTTACCATAATGCTTTGTACTGAAAAATGGAGGAGAGTCAGGTAAATACACTTTATGTTTCTGAAAATGGTAATATTCTCGCTCCCTATTTTGTGGGACCAAAAGCAAGTGCGGTAGTGTGATACGTCTACTTATCGTTTTAGAGGGGAAAATTATATACTCCACGAAGACCACATAGGTATTGTAAACACGAAAGTTTTTACGGGGTTATGTTTGTAACTCTTTCACGTGAAAACTATCGAATTGTACTTTAGCTTCATTAAAAATCAACGAAGTTTAAAACAATTATGACATAATTCGTAGGGCTCTTTCCACCGCAGGTCTGCCGGCCGTACGTGAGCCAAATAGGTTAGCACGAAGCGATGGAAGGATACCGGACGGTATGTCGATGCTACCGTGGAAGATGGAAAGGCCTTTGGTGTGTGACGCTACATGCGTTGACACCTTAGCACCTTCACACCTTCCAAGCACATCCAGATGTGCCAGCGCTGCTGCATCTGCTGAAGGCCTCAAACGGCGTAAATACGCTAACCTAGTAGGTGATTACATATTTGATTTGGGGTTTAGACATTGGGGTCATGGGGTCCGAGCGCTCGCCGCCTTTATAGAGACATTGCTATACGCTTAATCGATGCTTCTCAGGACCAGCTGGCTATTTTATGGCCCAAAGAATAAATATTTCTAGTATATACTCATGTTTATTGTAATTCTTATCTATACTTATAATAAGTCTGTACATTGAAAATATCAAAAAATAAATGGCAGGGAGTGTTACTAGACCGGCACCGAACCCAAAAATGTGATTAAAAAAATTTTTGTCTGTCTGTTCAGGCATCACGCAAAAACTACCGGTTCGATTACAATGAAACTTGGTATAATTATTCTTTAATATCCTGGGCACCAGGCTGGGTACTTTTTATCCCGGAAAAGTATATACAATTAAAAAACAAACTTAATTTTGCGGTTCAATCCCTAGACCCGATTACTGTACCAACCGTAAATAATAAGTTTTTCGTAGGTTTTTTTTTTGAATATTGTGTTCGCCAAATTGACGCCGCCCGCCTGGTGACGACGACGTCTAGCGATTGTGGGCCACTCTCACAGCACACAATACTATAGAGAGTGGCCCTCAACTTGACGACCTACTGATGTGCCTCTTCACGCTCCGCTTAAAGAACCCAGGGTTATATGTGGGAGGAAATACGTGCACAGGCAGGGCGTTCCAGACCACTATCGTTCGGCAGAGAAACGAACGTTTAAAACGTTCGGTTCTCGCGAACATGCTGTCCACTGTGTATGGGAGTGGCATCTCTGCCCGGCACGCGTTGTTCGGGATCGGAAGGAAGAGGGTGGGATCAGATTGAAGAGCTCTTCAGAACAGGTTACGTCACCCGCAGTGGAGTTCACTAAGGGGCGCTGCACACAGCTAAGATACTATAATATTTTAACTTAAGATACATTATACCTCGCCATACAATTCAATGGACGCACGACGTATAGATAATAAATAATATTTCATATTTTCGTATCTTAAGATGAATTTGTATGGTATAATAGAGAATATAATAGAAGATATAATAGAGAAACTGGTGTAGGGGGGGGGGGGGGGGGGGTTCCTTTATGAACGCAATAAAACCCAAAACAATGGTTTTTAGAACTTTTGTCTGTTTGTCTGAATGTTTGAACACGCTAATCTCAGAAACGATTTGATTTTTTGATTTGAATTTGCGATTTGGTTTTCAATCGCTTCATAAATAAAAAAGTTATGTAGATCTCAAGTAACACGCAGGCGGAGCTGCGGGCAACAGCTAGTTGTAAATAAGAATTACATAGAAAAAACAATTATATATCATCGTAAATTATGAAGATTATACATCATAGTATCACATAGCTAGTTTAAATATAAATAATAATAAAGCATAAATATATTTTAAAGTATAATTTTAGGCAAATATAATATTTACATAGGCAGTGGTACTACTATTCCCTATTCTGTGGCTGTAATAGTCTAAATATGTAATGCACCTCTGCCAACCCCTTCGGGGATATAGGCGTGATATATGTGCGTGTGTGTAATAGTCTAAATAATATATTGTGATATCAATAGCAGATAACATAAAAACATCCTTTTCTAGGTAAACAAACGATTTTCATCGACAAAGCAATAGCGGAAAACTCCGCGGAAATGGTATTATTAAGAAAGCATCAATGTATCTAAGAGCCGGGAAGTATCATTAAGTATTGACAGAGAGATAGGGGTGAACTAAAAAGCAGAGTCATGTTCGGCTAGGGGTGTGCCTGTCTCGTCTCCTTTCATACTTATAAAAGTTTTATAGCGAGCTGTCATAACTTTATAAGATGGTCAAAAGAATGAATATTGATTCTTTCGATGCCCTTTATCTGACTTACATAAGAAAAATGATAAAACAGCATAATTTCCTTTGGAAGCAATGCCTTTATTTGCGAGTGGTAACCACAATTAATTACTGAATACCTATTACAGAAAGAATCAATTCGATCCTTAACATAAAATATCCTGACCACGAAGATAAATTCGAATGTGAAATTAGGTTATGACATTGAAATAACTAATTGAAATGAAAACTAATCTAAAGAAATAGACAAACTCTCATTTTTATTTACGAAAAACTACCTTTCTTTCAATTACATGCAAAACGACCAATACGTGACCAACGGCAAATTCTAAGATTGAAATTGTAGGAGACCAATATGCTTAATACGCAAAACGACCAATACTCATGCTTAATTATACGCAGTACGACCAATACCCACGCTTAACGATGGATATTTTGGGTCAATACGGTAAAATCTCAGTATGGAAAGAAGGAAATTTCACGACCCATTACTCATCAGAATTATAACTTGGCAGTAAATTTGGCTATTGAATTTATGACTTATCGTAAATTTTGACGACATTCAACCATTCGTTCGAATTAATTGTCTCATTGCAATTATTGTTTTATTGTCATTGTGATGTATTATTTAGGTGCCTATTCGCAATACTTTATGTGAGTGTTTTGATGATCAAATTTGAAGAACCATATACAGACATACATTATTGGTAGTATTAAACGTGTACCTAGATGTGTTTTTCTTATTAATAGTATTTTTACCACAATTCACGCTAAATTAGTTAAAAAATTTGCACCGTGTTTTTACGAGTGTCAATTAGTATACTAGTGTCGTGTGTAATTAGTATCCTAGGGTAGTATTACTAGTGTCTTTTTGGATCTCAAATCCACGAAAGATAAGCTCAAGCAGTTGCTAACTACAATAATCTTCACATAGTACTAGGTATGCAATGCATTCTGCTAATTGCAAATGTTGAGCGGAGCAAATGTTTTTATTACATATCAGAATCAGAATCGAACACTTAAATTAATTAATCGAATGAAAAAAAATCTATTTTCATTGTTAACGCACGTGTTTCCATGGCAACCGTTTAATCATCTGGTTTTTGGGTGATGTCCAGGACTTTTTCAGTGATTATTCCTCCGTGGTAAGTGTAAATGAGCGAACTAAAAAAAAAACTAAAAAAGAAAATCAAAATATAAAACTAAAGATAAATAATAGCCTTACGTGTGAGCCCCAACAGATTGCGGACTATTTTAATAATTTTTTTGCGTCAATCGGGGACTCCGCCAGCCAAGGCTCAGGTGGGTCATCAAGCAGCACATCGGTACTCCACCCTACAGAAAATACAATGTTCCTCAAATCGGTAGACCCTTACGAAATTAACCAAATCTTACGGAACCTTAACAACAAAAGGAGCCATGGTATTCCATGTAGATGAATTTCCACCTACCCTTTTCAGGTACTGTGCTAAGGAACTAACTTTACCATTCTACATATTAGTAAACCAATCGTTTCAGGAGGGCATCGTTCCCGACCAACTAAAACAGTCCGTCATAAAGGGGCGGGGCCCCAAAAAGGGGCGGCGCCCCAAGAGATTCGACTACGTCCTCGCCGTCCGCCCTGGATCCCAACTTGACCACGGTAACGCAGTGGCAAGTTGGGTGACCGAACGTCGATATCGAAACTTGAGTGGCCAACATTGCGATGGATATGCTTGACGAGACCCCCGGTACTGACACTGCCCTTTCCCGGCCAGTGTCAACCGACGACTTAATGCTTGAACAACGGACTTCGATGCCTATTGATTTGGGGGCTCGCGTCGCGCCGCCTAGTTGCAGCGCGACGTCGACGCCCCAAGGAAAAGTTGCTGCTGGGACTGACGATGGGTCAGCTCCCAGTAGCGTGAAGAGTAAGGGCCGTTCTGCCTCGCAGAAGAGGACCCTGTAGAAGGAGGGACCGCCGCGCGACCGGAGCACTAGTTGCTCTGGATGGGGGTCCCTCCTCTCCAGCGATTCGGAGGAGGAGGTGCCGGTGAAGACGGTGCGCACGCGTCTCGGCGCCTACAGAGTGCGCCCGCCTACTCCACCGCCGTCCTCTGTACCGTCCCTGCGTAGTCGCAGGGATATTGGTGTGCCGCCCGCGCGGGAGATCATGAGCATTCTCTCCCGCATGAACGCGGCCATGCGGGGGAGTAAGAATATGTCGGGGAGGAACAACTGGTGGAGATTGAATATTTCAACGAATCCACTCGTGTGATAGAGAAAGTCCGGTCAGACCAATTAAATGTAAAAGCATCCATACCTCAGGGTAGCGTGATAGGGTGTTTATTGTTTCTAATCTACATTAATGATCTGCCTAAAGCCCTAAAAGAGCCATGTGTTTTATTTGCAGACTACATATCTATAGAGAAAAATTTAAACCTAAATGACAAATTAAATTCAATTTTAACAAGAACTGCTCTCTGGATGGCTGATCACGGTTTAGAAATAAATTATGACAAAACAAAAATACTGCCTTTTCATCCTCATCAGAAACCACCACTATCAATAAATTTTAATGTTAACAATGTCAAATTAGAGGTTTACAACCTCTAATTTGACATTGTTAATTGATGAATTCCAGTTGCTAGGATTAAACTTAGACACTCACATAACTGGAAGAGCCATAGCAAAAAAATAAGGGCAAAAATATCAAAATTCTCCTACGCTCTACGGGAAGTCAAAAAAACTACTGATTTGGCGACAGCAATGGTTACCTACTATGCCTATGCATATTCTTGGCTAAGCTATGGCATCATTTTGTGGGGGAATAGTACGGATGCATCTACAATTTTTACGCAACAAAAAAACTACTAAGAATTTTAGTAAATATAAATGAAACAGACACCTGTAAGCCTCATTTTCAGAGCCTAAAAATATTAACCCTGCCACGCATTTATATTTTGGAAATGTGTAAGTTTGTCCGGAAGTACCCTGAGCATTACACTACCCGGGAAGACATTCAAACTAGATATACACTAAGACATAAAAATAGACTTAACCTGCCTACATCAAGGCTAGCAATGCATTCCCAGGGTCCCTTGGTCATGTCAATAAAGATATATAACAAACTGCCAGAGTCAATCAAAAACGAAGAAAAATTAAACACATTCATTAACACATTAAAAAACTTTTTATTTAATAAAAGCTATTACAGTGTACAAGATTACTTAGATGACAGAAACATAGAATGATAAAACAACTAGAATAATCCAAATATTGTATAATAAATTAAATAATAATGAATAATTCCAGACATTAATAGTTGACATTAATAATTGCCATTAAATAATTTCAAATGTGTTGACATAGAATAAAAAATAAAAATAAAATTTAAGTATTTATATAATAGGTACATGATAAAAGAAATTACTATTTAATGCTTGTATATGCTTACTAGCTACTATTATTGTGAAACAAGGTGACATAGGGTGTTAGGTTTGAATTGACATAAGTAAGTTATTTTTCTCATAACCAGGATGTTTATATTTGTATAGGATAATTAATAAATAAAATGAGACTGCATTTATTTGACATTTTTAGTGTATACATTATTTTCATCGAATAGATATTAGTGTTTATATTATGGAATTTGTGAGTGTAATAATGACATAATAATATATATTATATATAACGACATAAGGAATTAATTGGGTGTGACAAAATTGATATGACTTCTGTATAATTTTAATTATCAGGACATTTAGATATGTTTGACTTGTTAATTTGTGACATCCAAAGATCAGTTATAAATTTTTTACTTTTTCATGAATGCACCAAAATAGCTACCTTTCCATTTAAAAATATTTAATAATATTGGACAAAAATGTAATATAATAAATAATAGTATCCTATCCTACAGAACAAAAATGAAATATAATTATGTGATATAAATAAATAACATAAAATAAAATAAATAAATATATGCAGCAAGCAAGTAAAATTCCTCCTCTCTCCAGACAAGCATTGTGCTGTGCCCGACAAGGTCCATAATTGTAACTATACCTATTTTAACATCTGTACCATTATGGAAGCAATAAATGTATTGAGTACTGAGTATTGGTCAGCTCTATTTTCAGGATTTCAGAGATATGCATTCCCGGGTATGATGTCGACCAGCATGCCAAATTTGGTCAAAATCGGTCGAGCCGTTTCGGAGGAGTTGGCACAGAAACGATTTACACTTGTCGCCTAAGATTGAGCTCCGCTTCGCTCTGCTCAAAAAAACAAAGTCGCTTAACACTATCTGTACATATGTATGCTTATTTTGATGCCGTTTTCATCAATGCATAGAATGGTTTTCGATGAAGATTTTGCCAGATTGGTCCAGCTGATCAAAAATTGACACATCAACCGACTTCAAATTACCGAAGTGGGACCAAATAATTGTCGGAATGGGACCAAATTAAAATGGGACCATTTTGGAAGTGTTATCTTGCAAATCGGTTCACCCAGTCCAAAGAAAATAATAGCAAACATAAAAAAATACAGTCGAACCTCCTTTTTTGGAAGTCGGTTAAAATCAGATTACAATTTTCTCGAAAGCTACCCGACCAAGTCCAGGTAGCTTATTGAGATAACGATCTTTTATTGCAATATACAGGGTGTCCCAGAAGTCGACGTCAAGCCGGAATCGGGTAACAGGCTAGGTCATAACAGTTGTCAGAAAAATATAAAAAAATCTAGGACTTGTATTTTAAAAATTATAGACGTTCAAAAAAAGTAGACAAAATCTACGCCTTGTGAATGTTTTTTCATTCCTGATGCTACAGATATGTACTTTTTTGTTTTGTTTTTTCTCTAATGTAACCCTGAATACTTTTTCTTTAAAGTCTAAACTGAAATTTAAACTCAATTTCTCTAGCTCGGAAGTAAAATGTCACCGTTTGCCCAAAAAAAAATTCAAAATAAATACTTAGCTCAGTTTTAACTGGCCACACTGAAAAAAAAATGTACTAGGTGAGTTAGGCAAGTAACTTTAAAAGTTAGCGCGTTTAATAAGGATTCTAAAACTGTAAAACACTCACTAGTTTATTTCTCGTATTGCGGCTTTTTTTTTTAATTTTCGAAAAAAAAAACAGTTTTTTAAGTGTTTTATTACTTAGAAGTTATTCTGATGTACCTGTGGCTTTCCACAAGGCCGTAACTCTTAATATTATAGCTAGAGGAGTACCAATAGACTGATTTAATCAGTGTGAGCGAGACAGATAGCTACTATTATTTGATTGAGATAGAGATACCTAATTAAAATGTGATAGTTGTTACTGACGTTATTAAATAAAGCAACAATAAATGAAAAACTTTGATTTATTAAAATTACAACAGATGTTCAAACTGCCTTCCGTCAATCGTAATGCAAGCTCGACATCTTCTTAAAGATCGCGATATCTGACGGGCGAATCTTCCGTTCTTAACAAATTCAGCTGCTTCCGTTAATCGTTGCCGCAACTCGTCAAATCAGTCTATTGGTACTCCTCTAGCTATAATATTAAGAGTTACGGCCTTGTGGAAAGCCACAGGTACATCAGAATAATTTCTAAGTAATAAAACACTTAAAAACCTGTTTTTTTTTTCGAAAATTAAAAAAATGACCGCAATGCGAGAAATAAACTAGTGAGTGTTTTAAAGTTTTAGAATCCTTATTAAACGCGCTAACTTTTAAAGTTACTTGCCTAACTCACCTAGTACATTATTTTCAGTGTGGCCAGTTAAAACTGAGCTAAGTATTTATTTTGAATTTTTGGTTGGGCAAATGGTGACATTTTACTTCCGAGCTAGAGAAATTGACTTTAAATTTCAGTTTAGACTTGTACATGACATCTGTTGTAATTTTAATAAATGAAAGTTTTTCAATTATTGTTGCTTTATTTAATAACGTCAGTAACAAGTATCATATTTTAATTAGATATCTCTATCTCAATCAAATAATAGTAGCTATCTGTCTCGCTCACACTGATCAAATCAGTCTATTGGTACTCCTCTAGCTATAATATTAAGAGTTACGGCCTTGTGGAAAGCCACAGGTACATCAGAATAACTTCTAAGTAAAGTAATAAAACACTTAAAAAACTGTATTTTTATCGAAAATTAAAAAAATGGCCGCAATGCGAGAAATAAACTAGTGAGTGTTTTACAGTTTTAGAATCCTTATTAAACGCGCTAACTTTTAAAGTTACTTGCCTAACTCACCTAGTACATTTTTTTTTCAGTGTGGCCAGTTAAAACTGAGCTAAGTATTTATTTTGAATTTTTGGTTGGGCAAACGGTGACATTTTACTTCCGAACTAGAGAAATTGAGTTTAAATTTCAGTTTAGACTTTAAAGAAAAAGTATTCAGAGTTACATTAGAGAAAAAACAAAACAAAAAAGTACATATCTGTAGCATCAGGAATGTAAAAACATTCACAAGGCGTAGATTTTCTCTACATTTTTTGAACGTCTATAATTTTTAAAATACAAGACCTAGATTTTTTTTTATATTTTTCTGACAACTGTTATGACCTAGCCTGTTACCCGATTCCGGCCTGACGTCGACTTTTGGGACACCCTGTATATACTAATCTTATTACAAAGGGGCACAAAAAAAAAAAAAAACCTAAACAAAACATAACATAGCATCACGTCTTTTTCCCGAAGGGGTAGGCAGAGTTGTGCAAACACACCCACATCTCGCCAGCTATGTTAGGTCCCATGTAATAGGGGGCGAGCCTATTGCCATTTACCGGGCACAAGTTCCAGACTCTGGGATAATTATCTGGATAAAATTCTAAAGATAATTATACATTATCCACCAGACCCGGGAATCGAACCCGAGACCTCGAGTGTGGCAGTCCGTACATAGTACCATTGTGCCACCGAGGTAGTCTATATTGGAAAGCAGTATTATATCCTTATTTGCACATGAGGTATTTGTTGTAGTCGATAAGTAATTTGTATTGAGACTACCTTTGGCCCGCGTATTCTATCAATAGAACTATTGGTTCAAAATGGGTACATCATGCGTTGAAGAAGGCTGTACTCCTAGATAGGTAGACAACTCGATCAACACAAAAACAAAAAACACAGGACATTATTTCTATAAATTTATGTAATAATACAATAATTATACCAATATTAGACTGAAAAAAAAACATAGGTAGTTTATTGAGATAACGATCTCTTATTTCAATATAAATACTTATACTAACCTTACTACAAAAGGGTTACAAAAGGGTACAAAAGGGTTACTGATAAACATACACGACCTTTTAGAAAAAGCTTGAAATCCCGGTTGAAAATTGCAAGCAACTAACTTTCTTTCGCTGCAAAAACTTGTAAAAAGGGCTGTTATCACTTTATAGACGTACCACAAACGACACTGGTGATTGATATTAATGGTCGCCGGTGTGTAACCGGCCTTATCTTGTATTAGGTATATAAATGTGGACCTTTTCATAAAATGGATCGGATAGAAAGTAGTAGTAAGTAGTTCAGAAGAGATCGGGAAGTATGTTTAGAAGGCTATGTGTAAAGCCTTACCCTTCAAATAATGGATATACTTTGGATAGTTGTTATAAATAGCTCTTTATTTGCACATGAGGTATTTGTTGTAGTAGTCGGGGAGGAACAACTGGTGGAGATTGAATATTTCAACGAATCCACTCGTGTGATAGAGAAAGTCCGGTCAGACCAATTAAATGTAAAAGCATCCATACCTCAGGGTAGCGTGATAGGGTGTTTATTGTTTCTAATCTACATTAATGATCTGCCTAAAGCCCTAAAAGAGCCATGTGTTTTATTTGCAGACTACATATCTATAGAGAAAAATTTAAACCTAAATGACAAATTAAATTCAATTTTAACAAGAACTGCTCTCTGGATGGCTGATCACGGTTTAGAAATAAATTATGACAAAACAAAAATACTGCCTTTTCATCCTCATCAGAAACCACCACTATCAATAAATTTTAATGTTAATTGATGAATTCCAGTTGCTAGGATTAAACTTAGACACTCACATAACTGGAAGAGCCATAGCAAAAAAATAAGGGCAAAAATATCAAAATTCTCCTACGCTCTACGGGAAGTCAAAAAAACTACTGATTTGGCGACAGCAATGGATACCTACTATGCCTATGCATATTCTTGGCTAAGCTATGGCATCATTTTGTGGGGGAATAGTACGGATGCATCTACAATTTTTACGCAACAAAAAAACTACTAAGAATTTTAGTAAATATAAATGAAACAGACACCTGTAAGCCTCATTTTCAGAGCCTAAAAATATTAACCCTGCCACGCATTTATATTTTGGAAATGTGTAAGTTTGTCCGGAAGTACCCTGAGCATTACACTACCCGGGAAGACATTCAAACTAGATATACACTAAGACATAAAAATAGACTTAACCTGCCTACATCAAGGCTAGCAATGCATTCCCAGGGTCCCTTGGTCATGTCAATAAAGATATATAACAAACTGCCAGAGTCAATCAAAAACGAAGAAAAATTAAACACATTCATTAACACATTAAAAAACTTTTTATTTAATAAAAGCTATTACAGTGTACAAGAGTACTTAGATGACAGAAACATAGAATGATAAAACAACTAGAATAATCCAAATATTGTATAATAAATTAAATAATAATGAATAATTCCAGACATTAATAGTTGACATTAATAATTGCCATTAAATAATTTCAAATGTGTTGACATAGAATAAAAAATAAAAATAAAAATTTAAGTATTTATATAATAGGTACATGATAAAAGAAATTACTATTTAATGCTTGTATATGCTTACTAGCTACTATTATTGTGAAACAAGGTGACATAGGGTGTTAGGTTTGAATTGACATAAGTAAGTTATTTTTCTCATAACCAGGATGTTTATATTTGTATAGGATAATTAATAAATAAAATGAGACTGCATTTATTTGACATTTTTAGTGTATACATTATTTTCATCGAATAGATATTAGTGTTTATATTATGGAATTTGTGAGTGTAATAATGACATAATAATATATATTATATATAACGACATAAGGAATTAATTGGGTGTGACAAAATTGATATGACTTCTGTATAATTTTAATTATCAGGACATTTAGATATGTTTGACTTGTTAATTTGTGACATCCAAAGATCAGTTATAAATTTTTTACTTTTTCATGAATGCACCAAAATAGCTACCTTTCCATTTAAAAATATTTAATAATATTGGACAAAAATGTAATATAATAAATAATAGTATCCTATCCTACAGAACAAAAATGAAATATAATTATATGATATAAATAAATAACATAAAATAAAATAAATAAATATATGCAGCAAGCAAGTAAAATTCCTCCTCTCTCCAGACAAGCATTGTGCTGTGCCCGACAAGGTCCATAATTGTAACTATACCTATTTTAACATCTGTACCATTATGGAAGCAATAAATGTATTGAGTACTGAGTATTGGTCAGCTCTATTTTCAGGATTTCAGAGATATGCATTCCCGGGTATGATGTCGACCAGCATGCCAAATTTGGTCAAAATCGGTCGAGCCGTTTCGGAGGAGTTGGCACAGAAACGATTTACACTTGTCGCCTAAGATTGAGCTCCGCTTCGCTCTGCTCAAAAAAACAAAGTCGCTTAACACTATCTGTACATATGTATGCTTATTTTGATGCCGTTTTCATCAATGCATAGAATGGTTTTCGATGAAGATTTTGCCAGATTGGTCCAGCTGATCAAAAATTGACACATCAACCGACTTCAAATTACCGAAGTGGGACCAAATAATTGTCGGAATGGGACCAAATTAAAATGGGACCATTTTGGAAGTGTTATCTTGCAAATCGGTTCACCCAGTCCAAAGAAAATAATAGCAAACATAAAAAAATACAGTCGAACCTCCTTTTTTGGAAGTCGGTTAAAATCAGATTACAATTTTCTCGAAAGCTACCCGACCAAGTCCAGGTAGCTTATTGAGATAACGATCTTTTATTGCAATATACAGGATGTCCCAGAAGTCGACGTCAAGCCGGAATCGGGTAACAGGCTAGGTCATAACAGTTGTCAGAAAAATATAAAAAAAAATCTAGGTCTTGTATTTTAAAAATTATAGACGTTCAAAAAATGTAGAGAAAATCTACGCCTTGTGAATATTTTTTCATTCCTGATGCTACAGATATGTACTTTTTTGTTTTGTTTTTTCTCTAATGTAACCCTGAATACTTTTTCTTTAAAGTCTAAACTGAAATTTAAACTCAATTTCTCTAGCTCGGAAGTAAAATGTCACCGTTTGCCCAAAAAAAAATTCAAAATAAATATTTAGCTCAGTTTTAACTGGCCACACTGAAAAAAAAATGTACTAGGTGAGTTAGGCAAGTAACTTTAAAAGTTAGCGCGTTTAATAAGGATTCTAAAACTGTAAAACACTCACTAGTTTATTTCTCGTATTGCGGCTTTTTTTTTTAATTTTCGAAAAAAAAAACAGTTTTTTAAGTGTTTTATTACTTAGAAGTTATTCTGATGTACCTGTGGCTTTCCACAAGGCCGTAACTCTTAATATTATAGCTAGAGGAGTACCAATAGACTGATTTAATCAGTGTGAGCGAGACAGATAGCTACTATTATTTGATTGAGATAGAGATACCTAATTAAAATGTGATAGTTGTTACTGACGTTATTAAATAAAGCAACAATAATTGAAAAACTTTGATTTATTAAAATTACAACAGATGTTCAAACTGCCTTCCGTCAATCGTAATGCAAGCTCGACATCTTCTTAAAGATCGCGATATCTGACGGGCGAATCTTCCGTTCTTAACAAATTCAGCTGCTTCCGTTAATCGTTGCCGCAACTCGTCAAATCAGTCTATTGGTACTCCTCTAGCTATAATATTAAGAGTTACGGCCTTGTGGAAAGCCACAGGTACATCAGAATAATTTCTAAGTAATAAAACACTTAAAAACCTGTTTTTTTTTTCGAAAATTAAAAAAAAGACCGCAATGCGAGAAATAAACTAGTGAGTGTTTTAAAGTTTTAGAATCCTTATTAAACGCGCTAACTTTTAAAGTTACTTGCCTAACTCACCTAGTACATTATTTTCAGTGTGGCCAGTTAAAACTGAGCTAAGTATTTATTTTGAATTTTTGGTTGGGCAAATGGTGACATTTTACTTCCGAGCTAGAGAAATTGACTTTAAATTTCAGTTTAGACTTGTACATGACATCTGTTGTAATTTTAATAAATGAAAGTTTTTCAATTATTGTTGCTTTATTTAATAACGTCAGTAACAAGTATCATATTTTAATTAGATATCTCTATCTCAATCAAATAATAGTAGCTATCTGTCTCGCTCACACTGATCAAATCAGTCTATTGGTACTCCTCTAGCTATAATATTAAGAGTTACGGCCTTGTGGAAAGCCACAGGTACATCAGAATAACTTCTAAGTAAAGTAATAAAACACTTAAAAAACTGTATTTTTATCGAAAATTAAAAAAATGGCCGCAATGCGAGAAATAAACTAGTGAGTGTTTTACAGTTTTAGAATCCTTATTAAACGCGCTAACTTTTAAAGTTACTTGCCTAACTCACCTAGTACATTTTTTTTTCAGTGTGGCCAGTTAAAACTGAGCTAAGTATTTATTTTGAATTTTTGGTTGGGCAAACGGTGACATTTTACTTCCGAACTAGAGAAATTGAGTTTAAATTTCAGTTTAGACTTTAAAGAAAAAGTATTCAGAGTTACATTAGAGAAAAAACAAAACAAAAAAGTACATATCTGTAGCATCAGGAATGAAAAAACATTCACAAGGCGTAGATTTTCTCTACATTTTTTGAACGTCTATAATTTTTAAAATACAAGACCTAGATTTTTTTTTATATTTTTCTGACAACTGTTATGACCTAGCCTGTTACCCGATTCCGGCTTGACGTCGACTTCTGGGACACCCTGTATATACTAATCTTATTACAAAGGGGCACAAAAAAAAAAAAAAACCTAAACAAAACATAACATAGCATCACGTCTTTTTCCCGAAGGGGTAGGCAGAGTTGTGCAAACACACCCACATCTCGCCAGCTATGTTAGGTCCCATGTAATAGGGGGCGAGCCTATTGCCATTTACCGGGCACAAGTTCCAGACTCTGGGATAATTATCTGGATAAAATTCTAAAGATAATTATACATTATCCACCAGACCCGGGAATCGAACCCGAGACCTCGAGTGTGGCAGTCCGTACATAGTACCATTGTGCCACCGAGGTAGTCTATATTGGAAAGCAGTATTATATCCTTATTTGCACATGAGGTATTTGTTGTAGTCGATAAGTAATTTGTATTGAGACTACCTTTGGCCCGCGTATTCTATCAATAGAACTATTGGTTCAAAATGGGTACATCATGCGTTGAAGAAGGCTGTACTCCTAGATAGGTAGACAACTCGATCAACACAAAAACAAAAAACACAGGACATTATTTCTATAAATTTATGTAATAATACAATAATTATACCAATATTAGACTGAAAAAAAAACATAGGTAGTTTATTGAGATAACGATCTCTTATTTCAATATAAATACTTATACTAACCTTACTACAAAAGGGTTACAAAAGGGCACAAAAGGGTTACTGATAAACATACACGACCTTTTAGAAAAAGCTTGAAATCCCGGTTGAAAATTGCAAGCAACTAACTTTCTTTCGCTGCAAAAACTTGTAAAAAGGGCTGTTATCACTTTATAGACGTACCACAAACGACACTGGTGATTGATATTAATGGTCGCCGGTGTGTAACCGGCCTTATCTTGTATTAGGTATATAAATGTGGACCTTTTCATAAAATGGATCGGATAGAAAGTAGTAGTAAGTAGTTCAGTAGAGATCGGGAAGTATGTTTAGAAGGCTATGTGTAAAGCCTTACCCTTCAAATAATGGATATACTTTGGATAGTTGTTATAAATAGCTCTTTATTTGCACATGAGGTATTTGTTGTAGTAAACAAAAAAACACAGGACATTATTTCTATAAATTTTAATAAAATAATTATACCAATATTAGACTGAACAGTTAGTACTATTCTGTGACTGAATATTAGACTCAACTACCAATAACTTAATCAAGTTGCCAGCTAGACGACTTCAATAAAGTTATTGCACCCATTTTCGGTGAAGCGCTTTACGCTGCATTTACCGTTTAGCATGTAATATAACATTCAAAATTATTGCATCCCACTTCCTCTAACACATTTATATATGGAAGATTTCTTAGGTTCTGGATAGCAATATATTAAGTCGGTGTACCATGGAGGCGTTTCCGATACAAAGCGATATATCACAGGCGAGAGCAACGAGCGCAACGGGCTTATGGTTACTACTCGTACTAGATAATATAGCTACAGTCATATTGTAATAGGTAGTATGTTAGCTATGTTTGGACACTTACGCCCTATAGTCACAATCTAAGTAAACACTGTGCCAATAAATGTTAAATGTCTTTTCAACCGACTTCCAAAGAAGAAGGACGTTCTCAATTCGACTGTATGTTTTTGTATGGTTGAAAATAACACAACCACAGCATACAGCCAAGATCATTCCCAAGCTTTCTATATTTGAAACAACTTCGTCGTATTGGCGCCAAAGTTCCTCTGACCTCTACGGTTTGCTATTCACACACGCACCCAGTTCAAGAGCCTCACAAATCTCCTTAAACAAACAACTAATGGTCTCGTACAGTGAATAGGGTAGCTTTATAGCAGCAGAAATGCGTCGGACTTGATTGTGTTTCAGTAATGGTATGTAATTTGTTACTTACGTATTAATGAGGATAGTAAAATGGAGGGAGGATTGAATTCTTAGTAAAATAATATCCGTTTCTTGTAAATTAATACCTATACTTGTTAACGACTAGTCTGTTATGATGATAATTGCTTTAATGAAGGTACATTCTGTCCTCTCCTATCTTTTGAAAGGAAGCAATTTGAGTGATCGAGTGTTTTAAATTAATATTTTCACTAGTCCGAGACGCCCTGGACTTTAACTGGCTGTGCCATAGCGGCTGGCACGATTAATTTTTTTTTCAAAATTACAATACAGGGTGTTACGAAAGGGTTATATCAACCCGAAGCCACCATCCTCAGCTGGTCGACCATAACCCGTTTTGATATATGGCGACCGCCAAATGAGAAAAAAAAGTTCATCAAAAAATTTAAAAAGATATTTCAAATCAAAACCAACGTGTCCCAACGCTACGGCTTGACGTAGCTACAACTAGACAATGAGTGCGTGGTACGTATGTACAATGCCCTTGGCGGTGGCGCGGGCGTCGCGGTGGCGTGGGCGTCCTTTAAGGATTATTTTTGTTTATCTAAATAAAATTTTGACCAACACATAGTTATGTTTCCCCAGATCCTCGTCCGTCGTTCGACAGGTGCACCACATGCAAGTGATAGTAAAATCTCTGTCCCCAATTTTAGAAAAATCTTACCTGTTTACAGGAAAGGTTAATTTCTTGTGTAACAGTGCTAAATGCGGCTACGACTCGACTGCGTACACAGTATTTTTAGGTATCAAAACTCACGGTACAACTCCCTCCTACACAAAGCATCATCATCATCATCTCGTAATACTCTTCGTTACTCAGAGCCATTACTACACAACACAATCACTATCACACACAACTTGACACAACTCATAAATTAACACACTAAACAATTATTTAGCTACCTCACTGCACACAGCGAAGAATACAACTGAACTGACCTGTGACCTTGCTAAATGATTTTAAATAAAATTCTAGGAAACTTCGTGACTCGAAGCGCTCGGCTTCGTGTTCGTGGGGCTTGATGCGAAACAGAGACAAAATGTTCCTACCAGGAGTGAGACGGAAGGCTTTTCACAGGCGCGCATTATTTGTACCTATTTTAATGTCGATGACCGAAGCAGCTGATTTTCTGAACTTTTTTTTTCTTGTCTGGCGGTCGCCACATATCGAAACGGGTTCTGGTCGACCAGCTGGTGGTGCTGGCTTCGGGTTGATATAACCCTTACGTAACACCCGGTATAGCTGCTAGTTTTATTAAATTTGTTCGGCCATTTTGGACATAAACCATTATAAGTGTGCCCGGTGACGGCAATAGGCTTGCCCTCTATAACGTGGGACTAAAAATACTGGCAAATTATGGGTGTGTTATGCGCCTCTGCCTACCCCTTCGGGATATAGCTGTGATATGTGTGTGTGTGTGTGTGTGTGTGTGTGTGTTTTGTGTGTGTGTGTGTGTGTTTTCACTGTTTATCTACATTGTAATGAGGTTGTCAAACACTTGGTTGATATATCATTCAGTATACGACGACCGCGTATACGACGTCCGCGTTGCTCTATGTTGTCTGCCAACGTTGGCCATGTCATTGTAAATAATATGGCTGTCTCAGAACAGAGAAGAAGAATGTAGGTAAACAGTAGAGAATTGTATAAAACACTACAACTACATTTTGTTTACTTCCAGACTTAAAGTGCTAGCGAGTGTATTTCATAACGTTAACGCTTTAATGTTTAATTTTATAAAGAGACAGAGAAGACACACACAAATGTAGGTACTTATTCTCTCTCCTTGAAATTGTAGAATAAAGAGCACATTTGGTGAATAATCGAGTAAGTGGTGAATCCCAATTAATTAGGGGAACTTTGGGTATATTTGTCAGTACCTCGTACGTCAACTCGTGCACCGCTCGCAAGTTCTTGATAAGGGATTTCTTAGCACTAATTTCATAAAGACATAAAAATTTACGAAAATAGAAGTTGTTTTAAAGTGTTTCATGAAAATGCTGTGCTAAATATTATAGTCAATATTTAGTAGTAAAGGTCTAATTGAATACAAAAGGGCTGATCTTGAGTAATTAGCAGGGATCGGGTCTAATGGCTCGGAAGTTTTGTAGCCACCACTAATTACTGACCAATGGGCTTTGGTATAAGATATGGACGATAGCGAATTAAGGGAATGATTAAGTAATGATTAATGTCGCTCAGTATAGACCAATGCTTGTCTACGAGTTTTACGAAGTTCCAATAATGATGTATTTTCCAAGTATGAGACTAAACAAACCGACAGTAATATAATTATACCACCTAATAATAGGTTATACTATCTGATGACTGTATGGAATAGTTTATATTCAAGAGTTCTAAGTTCCCGATTGCAGCGGTAAACAATTATTGTGTAAGAAATAGCCTAACTGCCAGTCTCTCTCTGATAGCTCTATTTTAACTAGGATTATAATGCTAATCTATAGGCATACCTACATTTTGAATAAGTAAGCTGCATGCTCAAAAAGTAAAATGGTGAAAGAGAAAGAGGTGGAACTCAATCAAACGCTATTCGCTTATTGTTTAGATATCAGGCATTTTCTACCTCAATGAAAATATATTGAAGATTTTAAACTTGGCTGTTTCAAATTATCTGATTAATGATAAATAAAATACTGAACACTTTTTGATGTAGAAAATTAAATTAAAAAGCCTCGTAAGGCAGAGGTTACGTATAAATATTGTATCTCGGTTTTTCGGTTCATAAACGTTAATTTAATGGTCCCTTGTATGGGACGAGCCTATTGCCCTTTACAAATAAATATGTTATGACAATTCACACAACGCCATCTAGTCTCAAACTAAGCAGAGCTTGTGATATGAGTTCTAGATAAACTGATATGAATACTTATATTTATTTTTGTAAATACATACATATTATACATAGGAAACATCCAGACTTCGGTACAAACGTATGTGTCATCACACAAAGTTTATCCCGACGGGGAATCGATGCACTACCAGTGTACCAACATACTTGATTAAACATACTTTAATATTTCTAAACACATGCATACTAACTCCGAAACAAGCATTTGTGCCCCAGGGACGGCAGTCGCACTACGCCACCGAGGCAGTCAAACACTAAAGAGTTTCAATTCTAACAAGAGCAATCTACGATTATTATATTATCAAACATTATTAAAAATGGCGGTTCATTGGTCCGGTAAAAAGGGAGATAATCCAGTCACATCAGTTCCTCCGGGGATTTCAATTAGATTCAACATTATCTTGTGGAACATCTTGGGCCCTCGGAGGGGTCTTTGTGGCGAGTCTGCGATATTTTGGCGAGATAAAGGACCGGTGTTGCAGACGGCGGGTGTGATATAGACATGTTTGAAGCATAAATTTTGAGGTCACGCTACTAATGTTACTAAGATAAACGTAGTCACAACACTCATTTGGTTGAATAGTAATGAATATTGCATTATGTATACTATAATAAAGGTATAAATGGAAATAAAGAAAGGAGTAGAAACCATTTGTCTGTACAAAAATAAGTGTAAGTCGATGATATTATATAAAAATGTATAACACAAAATAGGTATTCTCACTAAGGTATAGTTCGATATTTGGTTAGCTACAAAGCTACATGACGGCTACGGCCAGTACAGAGCAATGAAGCAATAGGAGTAGCAGAAGACTGGTTATTTTCTGGCAAAACAGCCAGCATTCTGGGAACTTTCCCAGTCGGAGCATTTTGGTTTTGGTCGCCGAGGATTTTTTAAACGATATTTTGGAATGTAAATATTCTTAATATATTCTTAGCATATTATAACAATAGTTTAGTTAAACGAACAAAGTCGCGAGCGCCTGCTTGTTAAGTATATCTAGGTATCGAAGCCAAGACTACAAATAAATTATTTTAGGAGGAAGGTTTCATCGTAGCTCCCTCAATTCTAAGGGCCTTACAGGAATATATGAATATGTTTTATTATTTCCTATAGACTTCCGGTTTTTTGTATGAACTTATTTAATGGTATGTAGTTAGTAAGAAGAAAGTGGGCGTATTATATGTATACAATATGAAGGAAACATACAAATATACATTACTATTAGTGCGAGATATTTACCATGTAACATACATTTACATAACAAAGTATCGCCACGTCATTGCCGAATGGGAAGGTTCCTAGAATGCTGGCTGTGTTGCCACGTTGGATGGCGATACTTATTCTTTGGGCCAGAAAATAGCCAGCCTTCTGGTCCTGAGAAGCATCAATTAAGCGTTTAGCAATCTCTCTATAAGGGCGGCGAGCTCTCGGACCTTTCGGATTTTTTCGAAAAACCACAAGAGTAAAAGTGTCTTATTTTGCCCGTTTTACCCTTAGAAATCATTTTCCAATATAAATCCCAACTTTTTATCAGTTAACAAATTAATTTGCTTATAACAATTAATAGCCCACTCGCACAAATTTTGTTTTCTTACCAATTAACTCCTTTTGGTCCAAGGTTTACAAAAAGTACAAACTTGTATAGGCACATTCACATTTCCAGTGATTGGTCAGTCATTTTAGTTTTTCAGGGGGTTTGCCGCTTGCCTATATAGTCTCCCCAAATATTCCTGGAGGTCTTCAGTGTCAGCGCAGAAGGCAATGAGACTGATATAGTTAGAGGCAGTATACATAATTCAGGGTAGACCGCTTTGATGACGTTATAGACGCGTTAGACGTCCTCGGCCTCGAGAATATGATATATGACATTCGTGTGCATAATATACTAACCCCCTTATTCATAATAAAACGCTATTATTGGCTAAAATCTTATTATTTAAAAAAGCTCTTTTGAATCTGTTTAGATTCAGAAGAGTTCAAGAGAAATTTGTAACTGAGAGAAATTTGTTGAAACTGTCTCTATCAGGTGTACAAGAGATTGTGTCCCTTTCTTTTACAATCGGTACCTATCTAAACCTCTGATAACTCACTAATTACGAATAAGACCGATTTTAACGGTATTTTAAACCTCTGAAAACTTATCACTATGATCTACGAGTACATACCTATTATAAAACAAAGTAGCTTCGGTCCGTATGTATGCTTAGATCTTTAAAACCACGGAACGGATTTTGATACGGTTTTACCAATGGATCTAGTGGTTCTCGAGGAAGGTTTTTGTGTATATAATTTGTCAAGCGGTCAAAGCCGCGGCCGTCAGCTAGTTATGAATAAGGCCTACTTTAACAAATAGGTATGTATGTATGTATGATATTTAAGTTCTCTTGTTGCGTTATTTTATATACCTACCTATCTAATTTGTGCATATATTTCATCAAAATTAGCACCATTTCAACCGACAAAGTTTTAATGATAAAATATTTCGAACATAAACACACAGAGAGTATCAACTAGGTCGCACACACAAAGTTGTCAAAGGAAATATTTTTAAACTCCATCCAGCCTTTGTGTTGAATTTTTCAATTTGTCAAAGCTGAGTTATGTGAGTGAAATATATACAGACTGATAGATATCAGTGTTGTGAAAAAATCGTATGTTATGCTAATATAACGTTTTCGTTTCAAAAATGTTTTTATTATTTTGCATCCCTCGTAGAATGTAATTTCTAATCTTCTTCTCTACATCATAATGAAACTTTATGAATTAAAATGTACAAAATATACATAATTATACGTAGGTCACACTATTTTGCGTAACTTAAAAAAACAACATGTTAAAACCAAAATATTATGTTTATTACTTTTCAAACTACTCTCCTTTACATTTTAAACATTTTTTCATGCGACCGAACCATTTTTTAAAACAGGAGGACCACAGATCTGAAGGCATGTTTTCTATGTGCTGATTGAACGTTATCACTGCCTCTTCGGAATTGGTAAAAGTGAAACCTCTCATCAAATCTTTGATTTTGGGGAAAATACAGAAATCACAGGGTGCTAGGTCGGGGCAATGCGTAGGATGGGTGACGAGTTGTACTTTTTCGGAAGCTAAAAATGACTTTGTTTTGTTGGCCGTGTGTGAAGAAGCGTTGTCATGATGTAGGAGAACGCGGCTTTTGGGTCGTCTTTCGCGAACTTTTTCTAACACCCTGGGTAAACAAATGGTAGAATACCACTCGGCATTAACACTCTTTTGATCTTCAAGCGGAATTGTACAGATGGGACCCGTAGCTGAGAAAAAAAACACGATCATTTTTTTACCAACGTTTCTCGCCTGCCTCACTTTTGTTGGATTGTTCCCATTTTGAAACACCAATTCACAAGATTGCTGTATTTTTTCGGGTTCAAAACAATAAATCCACGTTTCGTCTCCTGTGACAATGTCATATACAGCATTAGAATGTCCGTGGTCGTACTTCAGTAGCGTCTGTGAGCACCATTCCACGCGAGCCCGCTTCTGTTCCGCTGTCAGTTCATGAGGGATCCAACGACAACAAAGTTTCCGAACTTTCAATTCTTCGTGCAAAAGTTTCTGGATTTGACTCATACGAATCCCCAATAGTCCTCGAAGGTAATCATTGGTAATCCGCGGGTTTTCTTCAATTAACCGCTTAACAGTAGCCACATTATTTTCGTTGACGGCAGTTGAAGGCCGCCCTTCACGAAATTCGTCATGTAAAGAAACTTGACCTCTCTCAAATTCAGCAAATCATCGTCTCACGGTGCTCAAACAAGGTGCTTCTCTCCCAAAAGCATTTTGAGGACGAGCGGCACAGTCTTGCGGAGAGAGAGAACTTTTAAAATCATAAAAATTATCGCTCTAAACTCTTTTCGACTTAATTCCATTTTCGTTGCATACGTAGAACTTTAATGTGTGATAAAAAACAATTGACAAATGATTTCCCGCCAATTGTTTTTTTTTATTACTAAGAAGGTTGCAACGTTTAAAAAAATATAAAATTCATAATTCAAATAGTTCCGATTGGCTAGAAGTGCAAAACTTTTAGTGTGCCCCATGTATACTAAAAATATTTACATTACAAAATATCGTTTAAAAATCCTCCGCGTCATTGCCGACTGGGAAGGTGCTGGCTGTGTTGCCACGTTGGATGGCGATACTTATTCTTTGGGCCAGAAAATAGCCAGCCTTCTGGTCCTGAGAAGCATCGATTAGGCGTTTAGCAATGTCTCTATAAAGGCTGCGAGCACTCGGACCCCATGACCCCAGTGTATCAACCCCAAACGGCTCAAATATGTAATCACCTGCTAGGTTAGCATATTTACGCCGTTTGAGGTCTTCAGCCAATGCAGCAGCAGCGCCAGCACATCCGGATGTGCTTGGAAGGTGTGAAACTGCTAAGGTGTCAACGCATGTAGCGTCCCACACCAAAGGCCTTCCCATCTTCCACAGTAGCAACGACATACCGTCCGGTCTCTTTCCATCGCTTCGTGCTAAACCATTTGGTTCACGTACGGCCGGAAGACCTGCGGTGGAAAGAGCCCTACGAATTATGTCGTTTAGAATAGCGTGCCGAGGTATACGACCTGCGCTTCTGCTACAAGAAAGACCATGGTGTCCCAGATTATCGACGGCTACTCCACAGGTGCAATGATGCGGGGATATACAAGGTGTACCCAGCCGAAGGCAAGTGGCAATGCGGAAGGTGGTGTCGTCCAACATTGTACCGATTTTGGGCGATGGGAGCGCCTGGATCCATAACCCTGACTCCCATTCTCCAACAGCTAGTAGGCGTGTACGTTCTGAAATATTGACAGAAGTGTCAATTAGTGTATTATGTCTCAATTTACAGAGCGGCAAATCCCACAGTCGTTGTGAGCCTAGGCGTGAGGGCAGGTCAGTGTCGGGGCAAGACGTCCTCCAAGCATTTATGGCATCGGTCTTGCATCGAACCTCGGAATCAATCAGTGTATATGACAAAATTTTCCTGACTAATTCTTCGGTGCTATGGACCGACGACAGAAATGCTGGCAGACTGACATCTGTGACTTTACGAATACCTAGCCCGCCCAAGCGAACTGGAAGAGACGCTTGGACCCAGGCTCGGTCATTAATAGTTTTACATTTAAAATTTTACACAAAGAATTTTGTATTAAGTGGTCTAGTCTGCCCAAAATTTCTAAATTTTTTACAAAATTGTCCTGAACGGAGGGCATGTGTAAATTTGGGTACGAAAAGACAAAAACGAAGAATAGTGAAAGCTGAATGAATACTGATATTCAATAGACTATCAATAACCTGATCAAAATTTTGAACTCTTTCATTAAATTATGTATAATGTACAACTGCTTCGGTGGCATAGTGGGTCGTGCATCGGTTTTCGACTCCGGAGTCTCGAGTTCGATTACGGGGTTGAGTCAAATATTTGTGTGATCCACAAATGTTTGTATCGGAGTTTGGGCGTTTGCTATGTATATTATGTGTGTATTTAGAAATATATAAGTATTTTTATCAGTTGTCTAAATCCCATAGCACAAGCTTATAGCTTAGTTTGGGCTAGATGACGTTGTGTGAAAATGTCAAAAAAATAATTATTAATTATTATTTATTTATTTACATTTTAATATTTATTAAATACACAAGTCATTAAAAAAATACAAATTTTATATCTTATATTACCAAGTTCTTTTAATTTTTTAATTACCTATCTCACGCAGGTTCTTCAAATGGAGCGGGAAAAGACACACTGGGGCGGCAATTTGTAGGTAAGTAAGTATTATAAGAGTGGCCCCTTAATAGCTTGACGTCGCCACGGCTTTCCATCAGATGGGGGTGGCTTAACTTTAGCGAATCATTCATAAAAAAGTAAGTCAAATGAAAATTATTTTCACACCTTTCATCTTTGTTAAAGTTGGTAAGTATCTTTATTTTGGAGTAAAGTACTTTTATACTTAAATGGATATACTGTACATTACTGAAGTTTTGACATTCATCTTATCGTGATGTAATCTGCTCAGTGACTGTCAGGAATGTCCTAACTTGTGACTTTAAGTAGCAAAGGCGCTCCACCCATGTCTTAGGTAGCGAGTACACTGAATCGATGAGCGTGTTATACCTTTTTTTTTTTTTTTTTTTTTTTTAGTTCCGCGACCAAGGCCGCGGCCGCTCCAACGTCCGTTGCCGGGCGTCTCTGGTTACAGGCAGAACGTATTTCCAGTGGCGCCCGGCGGACTTTGACCACCTCTGTGGTCTCTGCGGGGGTTGGGTCGGGATGAGAATCCCGCGTCGTTGGGGGTAGGGTTTTATCCCGCGTCAGTGAGTGAATCTGGTTGCGTGCTATGGGGCAAAGGCCCCGCAGCACGCAACCCTTCTAGCCTGCTTCTGTAAGGACGACAGGTGGCGATCCCGCCGTCCTCAGGCCCCGATCATGGAGGTCGATGGTCTTGGGCGTAGATGAGTCTGCGGCGGCCTCGCCGCTGACTACGGAACTCGGCGGGGAGGGCACGCTCCCTCTCCCTCTCGGCCGCCTCCTTCGCGAGCACGACTTGCTCGCAGAAGGACACGGCCGCATTCCACCTACTCCCGCTGGAGACCATGGCTTGAAGCATGGTCTCCAGCGAGAGGGTATCCACGCCCAGACCCACTACGAGGTCCCGGCGCTGACTCGCCCACGCTGAGCACTCCACCAACGTGTGGAGTGCGGTGTCGTCGCCGGAAACCTCGCAGTGTTGACACCGGGGTGTGACCTCACGATGGATGCGAAACAGATAGCTACCGAAGCATCCATGCCCGGTAACGATCTGCGTCGCACGATACGTGAGGTCACCATGCTGCCTCTGCAGCCAATCGTCCATGATCGGTCTCACCGCCGCGATGATGGTGGCACCCCACTTGGGTTGCTCAAGTCGCACCCTCCATGACTCCATGAGATCCTGTCGGAGTTGGGACCGCCGGTCATCGATTTCTCGAGACGCAGGCCTGTGGTCCCGCTCCAGCGCCTCCTTGCGCCATTGGAACAATGACGCAAGGGCTCTCGCTTCCAGGTCCCATGGAGGGGTCCCGGCTAGGAGACATGCAGCCTCTCCGGAGATCGTGCGGTAGCCCCTTATTGTTTTGACGGCCAAGGTCCTCAACGGTCTGTTAAGGAGCGTTGAGTTATTGGCCGTCAACCGCGCCGCCCATACGGGAGCCCCGTATAGGGCCATACTCCGCACGATCCCCAGGTACAGTCTCCTGCAGGAAGCGTTGGGTCCCTTTAGGTTGGGCATCAGTCGCGAAAGCGCGACCGATGCGTGTGTCACCTTGGGGACCAAACTTCGGAAATGTGGTCCGAAGTTCCATCGGCTATCAAGTACGATCCCTAGATACTTCATCGAGGGCTTGATGCCGATGCTAACGCCTCCCACATTTATGCTGGAACCTTCAGGTGGACCGTTCCGAGGTCTGTGAAAACACAGAACCTCGGACTTGTGCAAGGCCACCTCCAGTCCCAGCCGCCGTATCCGACCCACGACTTGAGCAACACCCGTCGTGACTTTGAGTGCTGCCTCCTGGTACGTTGCACCCCGCGCCGTGACGAGGGTATCGTCGGCGTAGCACGTTACGCCGACACCCTCAGGCAACGCACCCCGCAGCACCCAGTCGTAGCCGATGTTCCACAGAAGCGGCCCCAGGACCGACCCCTGCGGAACACCGCACGACACATCCCGCCGAGCTGGCCCGAGCCAGCTGGGGAAAGCTATGGCCCTCTCCGAGAGATAGGCCCCGACAATACGACGGAGGTAGAGAGGCGTTTCGTGATACACGAGCGCCTCCCTAACGCAGCTCCATGGCAAGGTGTTGAACGCGTTGGCGATGTCAAGAGACACCGCCACCACCACCTTGCCCTGCGAGACTGCTTCCTCCGTCAGGCTCTTGACGCGCATGATCGCGCTCACGGTGGAGCGTCCCCGACGGAAACCGTACTGGTTGTCCGCCAAGTCTGGCCCCACCGTCGAGAGATGCTCGACGAGGCGTTCCGCGATAATTCGCTCAAAGAGCTTACACACCTCGTCGAGCAACACGATCGGCCGGTATCCGGACGGTGAGTCCACCGGCCGCCCCGCCTTACGGATCAGGACCAGCTTCCCCGTCCTCCACACCTTGGGAAACTGGCCCCTTTCGAGGCATGCGCTAAAGAGCCCTATCAGTCGAGGCCCGAGTTCTTCGAGGGCCAGGACCCATGCACGGCCAGGAATGCCGTCGGGTCCGGGGGCAGTGATTTTCCGGCGTTTAAGCCGGAGTACTGCCGCCCCTAGCTCCCCCACCCTGACTTCGGGTACGTCGTCTTCGCCGGTGCTATCCGCGTCGGGCAGAGACGGAGCCATGCGCGGAGGGACATGCTCCTCCGCGCTCGTCGGAAACAGGGAGCCCATGACCCGCTCCAGCTGCTGCGGCTGGAGACTCTGGGTCAGTGGGGGCGCCCTAGGTCGGAGTTTTTCCCTGACCTGTAGGTACGGGCGCCCCCATGGGTTCTGCTGCAGGGTCTCCAGGAGCTCCTCGCGGGCCGCCGTCTTGGCCCGCTTTATTGTCTCCTGGAGATTACCTTTAGCCTCCCTGTAAGCCTGATAAAGCTCCGCCTCTCGGGTTGCCGCGTCGTCTGGGCGGCGATGCCTCCGGCGAAACCTGGTGTACTGGCGGCGGGCGGAGATGCATGCTGCGCGCAGCTGTGCAATCTCCGGCGACCACCAGTACACCTGCTTCCTGGCCGGTCTGGGTGTAACCCTAGGCATCGCCGCATCACAGATTTGCGACATGGCTCTCCTGAACCACTCCGCCTCGGCATCCACATCGGCAGGCCGGTCCGGTGCCGGAATCCAGGCCTGCACGATGGAAGCCTCCAGGAGAGCCTCCCGATCCAGATGGTGAAGTGCCCAACGCGGATCCGGGGGATTTTCTACCGGCTGTGGGAGGTCAGGTGGGGGGACGACATCGAATCGGATGTACCGATGGTCTGAGTGCGTCTCCTCACCCTCCTCCACGTGCCAGCCAGTAATACGGGCGGCGAGGGCAGAGGTCGCGAACGATACGTCCACGACCGAGCTGGTCCCCCGCCGCCAGAAGGTGGCGACATTCCCCCGGTTGAGGACCTCCAGACCACGTGTTCTGGTCCAGTCCTCAAGAAGCCTCCCCTTGTCCCTGGTTTCCCGGGAGCCCCACGCCTCACTCCAGGCGTTGAAGTCTCCCAGGAGCAGGACAGGGCGAGGACGGCACGCAGCGAAGACGACGTCGAGCTCAGTGAGCCATAGCTCAAACTGAGTCTCGTCCAGTGTCGGCGAGATGTAGGTGGCCACGACTGCCAACCCATCATATTCCGCCGCAACACACCCGCGGCCCCTTGCAATGATAGCAAGGCGCGAGTTGTCTGCGGCGGACCCCCCGAAGATAAAACAGGCCGAGCCGTCCTCGTCCACCGGGCTTCCCGGGTGGACATAGTACGGCTCGGCGACCACGGCCAAGTTTATGGACCACTGCCGGATGCTCTGGTACAGAAGATCCTGAGCAGCGCGGCAGCGGTTCAAATTCACTTGCAGGATGCGGATATGGGCGTCAGACATTAATGGACGTCCATATCAGCATCCCGCCGAGAAACATCTGGCCGTGCAGTAGCGGCACCCCCACCGCTCTCAGCGGACGGACGAGGCTTTGGCCTCGAGGCGGCGCAGGTTGTGCTGCCGACCCGGTGGTCCGCAGTTTTGCCCTCCGCCTCGCATCTAAAGCAGCGAGGCGGGGCATCACAGGCACTTGCCTTGTGACCGGGCCGGCTGCAGCGGAAGCACCGATCGCCCACGGTGACTTCCGCTGTGCACTGCACTCCGACGTGCCCCACCACCATGCACCGGAAACATCTGGTTTCCCGGGCACGAAGGAGGTGCACCTGCGCCTTTAGGAAGCCCCCTACGAGGAGGCTTCGTCCGTCCGTCACTTTCAGTGCCGCCGCGACGGGGCACTGGACGACTGTCATCCCATGACCAGTGGAGCCGAAGGAGATGTCTCCCGCCTTCACCTGGTCACGGGGGCAGCCGCCCGCCTCCACGACGGCGGAGATTACTTCCTCCGTCGTGGCCGCGTCATCCAGACCCGTGATGCGCAATGCAGCGCATTTGGTGGGCCTGGTGACGCGGACGGCTTCTGCGTCCAGCGCGTCCCTAAGCTGCGCTGCTAGGGCGTCAGCTTTAGGGCCGCTGGAGGCGCCGGAGACCTCGAGGAGGCGAGCCCCGGTGCGTGTCGTCTTGCACCGGAGACCCCCCTGGATATCGAGGGCTGAGAGGTTGACTGAGGACTTCACGGTCCTCAGGACATCAGCGTACCCCACACCCCTCTCCACACCCTCCGTCGTCACGGTAAGGACGACGGCTGTGGAGCGAGGAGCGCGGGGCCTCTTCGGCGCCTTCGCCGCGGCGGCTTTGGCCACTTTCTTGGCCGCTTTCTTGGCGGCCTTCGTCTTCCTCTTCTTGGCCCCCACTACCTCCCATCCCTCCCGTCCGGAGGGATGTAAAGGAGCAGCGGGAGCGTTAGAGGAAGAGGAGGCGGCAGGGGTGCCGCTCTTCTTGCCGCGCCCCTTCGCCTTCCGCGCCTGGGCCGCGGTCTCGGCCGGCAACCGGTACGCTGGAGCGGACTGGGGCGGAGCGGGGCGGTGGACAGCGGGTGTGCCGCTTGCTCCTGGAGCGGGAGAACCGCCAACAGCCGCCGCGTATGAGAACGCGGGACGTGCTAGCGGAGGGCGGTACGCCCGGTCCTCCAGGACCGCGAGGCGCCTCTCGATCGCCGTCAGGACCTGTACCATAGTCGGCACAGGTTGTGGCGGCGATCCGGGCGCCGTGTTGGGCGCCGTGGTGGGCGCCATGGTGGGCGCCTTAGTGGGCGCCTTGGTGGGCGCCTTGGTGGACGCCGTGGTTGGCGCCGTGGCGGGCGCCTTGGTGGGCGCCGTGGTGGGCGCCGTGGGTGGCGCCGTCTTCGGCGCTGGTCCAGCCGTCGGAGGAGGAGGCGGCAGCATGGGACCGGGAGGCGCCTTGACCACCTTGGTCAAGTCAGCGACCTCCCGCCACAGGTCATCCATCTGCTTCCTGGAAGCAGCGAGCTCCGCCTCCAGGCTCGTCACCTGCTTCCGGAGCCTCGCCTCCTCCTTGGTGACGCTCCGCGCGAGGAGCTTGTTGAGGGAAGATTGGGCTTCATCCACCAGTGAAGCCACAATCTTCTTCCTCCCCGCCACGTTCCTGTTGCCCCGCATGGCCGCGTTCATGCGGGCAAAAACGCTCATAAGCTCCCGCGCGGGCGGCCCACCGATTTCCCGGCGACTTCGCTGGGACAGTTGGACCGAGGACGGAGGAGGAGTTGGCGGCCGCCTTCTGTACGCGTCTAGACGCGTACGCACCGTCTTCACCGGCACCTCCTCCTCCGAATCACTGGAGAGGAGGGACCCCCACCCGGAGCAGCTGGTGCTACGGTCGCGCGGCGGCCCCCCCTTCTCCTCGAGGGTCCTCTTCTTCGTCCCAGAAGAGCGGCCCTTCTTCTTCACACTGCTGGGAGCTGACCCATCGTCAGTCCCAGCAGCATCAGTTCCTTGGGGCGTCGACATCGCGCTGCAACTAGGCGGCGCGGTGCGAGCCCCCAAATCCATAGGCATCAGTATCAAGTTTGAGTGCGCAATGTCGTCGGTTGACACTGCCCGTGAAAGGGCAGTGTCGGGACCGGAGGTATCTTCGATGTTATCCATAGCAGGAAAATCGCAAAAAATTTGGCCAATCACAAGTTCAGACTAAATACGTTCGGTCACCCAACTTGCCACTGCGTTACCGTGGTCAAGTTGGGGTCCAGGGCGGACGGCGAGGACGTAGTATCTAATCACTTGGGGCCCCGCCCCAGCGTGTTATACCTAGGTACAACTAATCTTTTTCGTGTTAATGTCATAAAATACGAATTTATATTTTGCGAATGTGTCGGGTGCCACTGGAAATATCCGATTGCGTGCCTAAGGCGGCTATGGACGCATGGGCAGCCGTGGCCTTGGACCATAAAAACGTGTTTCGACTATTGTTCATTCGTCATTCGTCATACAAAAACGGATAAACGGATTTTTCTATACACAATTACACATTAAAAGTAAAATCTACTAAGTGCTATTACTTTTATAATGATGTATCTAATGTACTCGTTATATAATAATTTTATTTAAGTACCTATGTATGTTAGATCATTTCCTAGATATTTTTATTAACGTAAGAGTCCTACCGAGTTCTGATAAACCTTATCCAACCTCACTTGTTAGTGATGCACCTGCTGATCTTCAAACGAGGTTCTGACAAGAAAAAAAACTTCGACAAAAACTTGGCTGCATAAATGTGGCACCTAATTTCGACCAAGCTTGGGGGCAATGCATGACCAACATACTTTATGGTCCTTTAAGCCGGATAGCTTTTGTGTTAAAATCGCTATCAAATTTAATGTATGTGCACCCGAATGTTGCAGAAAGGAGAATCTCAGCAAAGTAAATATTTGGCGAAGTAATTAGCGAGCTGCACAGCCTCCGAGTGCCTCAGAAGGGTCCGACGTTCGGTATTTGCACTGAGGAATTTTGCACCAGTTATTAATTAACTAGGAAACTATGGGCCTTGTTGTGTTATAATTGTTACAGTTTGATGTTCGTGCCTTCTTTATATTTACTCACTACAAAATATTTGAAGGAAATAGTTTTTTGAATAATAAGGCCGTCGGTTCGAGTCCTGCGGATGACATCAGTTTTTGTATTTTAACACCTATTTAAATAGAATTATAAATCACAAAAACTGAAATGTCATCGGCAGAACTTGAACCCTCGGCCTTTCTCTATCCCAGGGTAAACGCCATGGGTTCGAGTCCTGCCGATGACATAGAAGCAAACTCATTGCTTTCAAATACCTACAGAAAAGTTTTATAATAGTTAGCTACAGATTTTTTTCTTCATGTTTGCGAACTTTCACGGCTTGCTTTCGATTATAAACCGATGTTTCGAGAAGTGTTAACCTTATAAACGTAAAACGTGAATACATAAAAACCCATAACTTATTTTGTACAATACACCTTTTCCATTTATATCAGCCATTTAAATCCCCACGTGACGTCACAGACCTCAAGTCCCCAAGCCCCAGTCTCAATAGACACGATACATCATATTTAGATCCGCACAGTCGCGCCGATCAATCAGAACTTGCTGTCACATCGCCATTACTCAATTAAGAACTGGTGATCGATGCAGGGACAGTCCAAATTGTGGATTTTGTTATACGTCATATACATAAAACGGTGGTTGTGTTTGATTAGTATGTCTGGTTTGATTTAAAAGCGTTAACTTTACGGATCAAGTGTAAGTATCTTATTGTGTAAGTGTAAGTATTAATAATTTTACAGTATGAATGGCAAAGACACACAGTTTCGGGCGGGACCTTAACCAGGGACTGTTCTTATTCCAGGAGTCAACTGACCAGGACACCAGTAGCCCAAAATCTCGAAACTTGCGATATACACCGTGAAAGTACCACCGTTTAAAAAAGAATTGCCCAGCGCCACTGGATAGCAGTAGGAATATGTTTTAAGACAGGGAGCTGCCACGAGTACTCATTTGATGTCTATAACTACATCAATTCTTAGATTTTTTTTTAAATGTGTTTTTGTTTATCAAAGTACTTAATACTTCCGGTCGGTTTTGCTATCGTAACTGAGTCCAATTATATTTTTAAACGGTGGCACTTACACGGTGTATATTAATGTGTGGCTTACGGTGTCGACATTATTTGAGGAAAGTTAGCAAGCTTTATTGCTAAGAAAAATATATTCAGTACTAACCTATAGTTCCAATTGTAGGTATGTGGAACCAGATTTGAAGCTAGAATTCCCAAACTTGGGATGGATGCATAGGAGACCCCCAAGGTCTTAACAGTCCAGATCAATCTCACCTACTAATCAACAGCTCTGGGAGACTGTTCGGCTAGCAACAATAGGCTCACTTCATAGTACGTACGGTCTAATAAAATTACAAGCGAAAAATGGGCTTCTAATATGCCTCTGCCTAACCTTTGGGGGAAAAAGGTAAAAATTCTACTAGTCCATTTGTTGGTCCTACGTAACAGTTAGAAGAAAGGTTAATAATAAACCTATATAATCTTTAACCTAATTTAAGTCAATGTAGCAGTAATTTGTTAAAATTAAGCATCTAATCGTGAACGACTACATGACGTTATGAACACGGCTGCCATTACAACTGACGACTACGATACGACATTTTAATATCGTACTGCAATATTTTTAACACAATCCGAGAAACCTCCTCACGACGTGTGTGATGTAGTATACAGGTGTGCAATTAACTATCCCCGAAAGAAGGGGGGCCAACAAAGTTACTGACGAAAAGTGGGAGTGTTTGTGCCTAGATAAGTAGTTGGATATAATTTATGCTTTCGATTGTCAGCCCTTGGTGGAACATATAGTAAAACATTATTTTGCAGGCCATATCAAGTATGCAGGCCAGTGTTAGCCTCACGATTACTTTATTTATAAATATTATATTAAGTAAAATATGTGAAGTGAATTAGTGTGAAACACATTTGAAGATGCCATAGAGCGAAACAGGTCAGGTTCTATTACCAATAAAAAATTGTGGAATATCTGTACAAGTGAGTCATTTAATAATGTACGAGTATAAGTAGTTGGAATTTACGTTCCGATTACAGAATGGTTATTGACTTTCTATTGTACCTATAAGCACAGTACCTACCCGGTAACGGACAATGGCTTGCCGCCTATTCCGTGGAGCCGTCAGAAATCCTCGAAAAATATGGGAGTATAATTCCCTACCCTATCGGGGATATAGGCATGACTATATGTATGTAAGTATGTAAAGAATCGTAACCCCTTAGTTTATTTATCGTACCGGTATCGTCACCCTATATGTAAATAAGCTTTATTTGTGTTTATTTAAATAACCTACCTGTATAAACTCTTGGTTACATTAACATACCTTTGAGTGGTTATAAATAAGATGTTCGTGCCCAATATATCAACACAAAATTGGATTATTCCATGTTATTATATTTTTACATACTTTTTGAATGTACTCGTCAAGGTAAAAGCGAATTGATATTGTTTTAAAGTTATAATTGTTAGTCGACTGGTATTGTGTTTCCATATGAATAAAATTTATTTATTAATCTTGATTCCGAGCGGTTTCAGTAACGCTTAAAATCTACTTCAGCTTTTCATTGAGGTTTATAATATTAATATCGTTAAAAGAATATAATAATTGAGCTAAGTTTACAAAGCTCTTTCTTAGGCGACTCGTGTATTTCGTTCGTGATCGAACTCCTCCTAAACGACTGGACCGATCTTTTTGAAATTTGGCACGGTCATAGTGACCATCACCGTGAGTGCATATATCTGAATTCATAAAGATTGGTCCAGTTGTTTAGGAGTTCGACCCGGATTGACAAACTCAGCTCAATTATTGCAACAGAAGAATACATTGCATACCTAGTACATACATACATATATCACGAGAGTCAAAATACATTTAAAATATACTACTGTATATTTTTAATTATGATTTTAGCATCACAAGTATTGCGGCAAAATACTTACCACTATTATGTAGGACCGTATCGCTCCGACCAAATTTGTTGCTCTATGCGTAGCACCAACAAAGATTTTGGCATGAATTGAGTGATGGGGTAAACAGGGGTAAATATGTATAGGTAATGTCTCTGCGTAACCCATCACAGTGATTATAATGTATTGATTAATTTATAACTAAATATAAATAATTCCAAAATACATAGAGTTGTGTGGACTTTTACTAAATAAGTATACAGTGTATGTAAGTTTATTAACCTTAACAACCGTACCAAACTGCACCACATAACAGAGAATAATATATAATGAAAAACTTACATACAGAACTTGCACTCCGACGTTAATGATTTTTTTTGAGTTTCTGAGGTTAGTGCGTTCAACCAACCCTAAACAGACTTGGCTATATAAACCAAATAAACTTACTTTTTGAATGGACTATCCTACAAAGTAATCGCTGGCAATGTATGTACTAGCAAATTCTTTTGTTTACAGAGAACATAATTCGAACGTTAGGGTTGTCAGGAAAGTACCAGCATAATTTGACCAATAATTATGACGGTATTGCCTCAATATCAACTCTATGGTCACTATATTTTTGTATTTCTAAGCAATGAGTTTGCTTAAACTATTCTTAAAACATTAAGAAAGAAATTATAAATAGATCACAAAAACTGATGTCATCGGCGGGACTCGAACCCACGGCTTTTCCCTAACAGGGGGAATGCTCTGACCAACTGAACTACGATGGCCATTACCGACGACATTGAATTCGATGTCGTCGGTAGTGGTCTATGGTCCATGCCGTATCACAAACGAGAGACAACCCTTACTGACTTACAACGGCACCTGATTGAACTCACTTCTCCTCTCCTAGGCCCATTGGAAGATTTCTCTTTAGAGATAAGTGGCGCCTTTGTATATATGTAGATAATGTTTCCATTCACAATATTGTATATACTGTGTGTACATAAATAAATTAATAAGTATGCACGCAACACGAATTGGAATCGCTTACAATAATTCACTAAAAACAGGAATTCCACTCAATTGTACTTAATTTATTAAACTTGCTCAGCAGCATGCCTCTTTCCACTTTAACTTGTAATTCAAATGGGTTGTTATTTATTTGCCAAATTGCCACTAGCGGAAGCTCGCGATTTGGTCCGCATCTCTGCTCGTATTACTCTTAGCGTGATGTTATGTAACTGAATAGTTTACCTAAATAGATATACTATTTACCACAAAAAGATTTTTTCAATTCGAACCAGTGGTTCCTGAGATTAGCGCTTTCAACCAACCGAATGAACCGATTGTGTTTTTTTTTCACTAATATTTAACTATACTAGTGGTCGCCCGCGACTTCGTCCGCGTGGTTATTTGGATTTTTCCCGTTCCCGTCGCCCCACGTCATATTTTGAACAATTCACCCAATATCTTTATAAATTGTAGCCTATGTGTTATTCTGATGTATTAGCTATATTATTGTAATGTTTCATTAAAATCCATTCAGTAGTTTTTACGTGAAAGAGTAACAAACATCCATCCATCCATACATACATACTCAAAAACTTTCGCGTTTATAATATTAGTAGGAAGTAGGATTATCCCCGAATGCTATAGGTTACTTTTATCCCGGTAACTCGTATTAGAATAGACGAGGAACTCATATTTAAACTTACTTCGTTAGCAAATCGTTTCTCAGATAAGTCAAGCTGTAAATATTACATCCTACTCGCGATGAAGGTGTCTCTGATTGGCCCAATTTGTTCCGAGCACGAACGGTGCTGTCCGACAAACATACTCGTGCTTACATTGTTACCAAGGGAGGATTATATTATAAAAATGAGCCTTTTATTTTAATAACGGTTTTATAATAAAAAAAATAACATTTTAAAATTGTATATTGTACAAAAACACATATACTCATACATATATTCATACGGACATCCGTATGAATATGTAGTACGATATTTTTATGTGAAGTAAAACTATATTTTGTATAAATCTCTTATGCAGCCGTGAGGTGAAACCGGTCAGTGAAAATAAAATTATAACAGTGGAAAAGTATATGTGTTTTTGTGCAATATGTGTAGCAGATTCCACCAAGTGCCGTGCACCAAGGTCAATCGACAGTATAAATATTTTAAAATTGCCTTTTTCTATGTAAGTACCGTAAGTTTCATAATACGAGTACCTAATACATTTAATAATAAGCTGATAATTTGGAATTCGTCGCCGCTAGTATATAATACGAGTAAGTAGGTATGTAACCTAATTGGTAATCACGATTTAGTCTCATCAAAGGTATTGGGTAAACAAGTCATTGTATTAGCTATTATTTTATCGTTTTACATAAATGTGGAACAGTTGGGATATCTCTTACAGGTAAAATCTCTAGACTATGTATCTCATAATTGATATTCAGAAGGCATGAAGGTTGTTAGCCACTGGCCAGTGGCTATCTGAGTTATTACATTTTCATGAAAATTATACAGATTAGAACTACACCATATTTCTTGCTTAGAAATTAATACTACATTATGTGTGCTATTTTATTGATAAATATGCGAGTTATTCCACCCACTGGAAATTATTTTTAAATTATTAGATAGCTAAAAGTAACTTCCTAATATCCGCCTGACGTCTCAATCTAATTGAGCGAAGCGAGCCGAAGGCGAGCGGAGCTCTCTACGGGTGACTCAAATTACGATTTATGTTAAATTGTGTTAAATTGTTTCTCGGCGAATACTCGGCCGATTTCGGATTTTCTTGCACTCATCAAAAGCTTACAGAATTACCCAGGTTCTTACGGAGCCAGAATTTTGAATTTCTATCAAATAAAAATAATTTAATTGATGGTAAAAATGCCCATAGCGTAATGACAAAAAATACTTTGACAGAGTTATATCGCTTTGAATCAAAACTCGCTTCGCTCAAATATATGCTGCAGCGTAACGGTACGTTTCGCGACTGCGGCGACCTAGTTATCTCTGTAGGTACTAGAATTTGTTAACCAGAATAATGTGAAACCGTTTTAAATTGTAAGTTTGTGAACCAAGGCCGCGGCCGCCCCTACGTCCATTGCCAGGCGCCTCAGGCTCGGAAGTATTTCCAGTGGCCCCCAGCCGAAAAGAAAACGTTAGAATACTCATTGCCTTGAAAATGATCTCTATTGTATACCAATTACAACAGAATAATATGTTATGAATAAAAGAGATTCTATTGAAATCGAATTGAGATATATTTTTAGATTATATCGGCTCACAAAGCAACCGAATTTCGGACCTGCACTGCGGTCCCAGTATCAGCTTAATATTAAATTAAGCCAATGTAATTACACTAAATAATTTAAAAAATTAGGTAATATTTACCAAAATCCGTGAATCTGTGTCACCAATGACTGTATTCCCAAAATGACATCATTACCACGTCGAATATTTTAAGTATGCTAAATATTGGACTTGTAACATTGTTAACTTAAGACTAACGGGTCTTTTACGCGACTATTGAGATATATACATACCTCTTTATTACCCGACGTTGCCGAACAGGGCCGAAACGTCGGGTAATAAAGAGGTATGTATATATCTCAATAATCGCGTAAAAGACCCGTTAGTCTTAAGTTTATAAAGTGTACAAAACGCGAAAGTTTAAAAAAGTATTGTAACATTGTATTTATTAAGATTAATGTCCCTACACATAAACGTAAAATTTCGGATATAATATCTCTCTAAAGCCGGTAACATCCACTCTATCATCAAATATTATCTAAAGTTTGAAGTGCCTACTCAAAAGCTAACATAAAATTTGTCTGTTGATCGATTTTATTATCACTTAAAAGAGAATAAACCGAATTTAACGACTTTTCAAAATTTTTATCGCATTCACTTTACGACTGTTTCGCACTATTTTTACTATTTTTACTACGAGTATTAATAACATCCGTATACAGTTGCTACCATAAATATTATTATTTTACGTATCTTTTATAGAAGAGTTTTTATTTAATATCTTGGTGCGAAAAGTTCAAGTGCCGATTTACAACTTTTCCTCTGGCGAGCCCATGTTCGTTTTATTGGCGTATTATAGACGTTTCTCTCTAGATCTCCAAGTATATCTGTACCTTAGTATTAGGTATGTTATCTATATAACATACCTAATACTAAGGTACAGATATTCTATTCCATCCAAAGAAATGAAGGCGTTCTTCACGATTTTATTACGGGTATTTCTCTAACGATAGTTACACTACTAAAAATATTTACACTACAAAATATCCTCCGCGTCGTTGCTGACTTGCTGGCTGTGTTGCCACGTTGGATGACTTAAAAATCTCAGTAGATTTTGTGTAGTAACGGCACAGATTACTAAATAGTTACTACGTAACAGATACTTCACTCAGTAGAAAATTTCCAATACCTACTGCTATAATAGCCTACTCCATCGCATCAGCAACCACTGCATGCTAAAATGTGCCTAAATGCTCAAGCTTACAGTTGTGATTGCTTCGCACCGCGCGTTCCCACAGCAATCGCATGGCTGCCTCTTGTGGCACGACTTGTGTTGGAAGTTTCGTAAGTAGGTATTTGCGCGACTGTCCGTCAAATATTATCACAATTTTATTCTAATCAAAATAGATTTTAAACGTTGTGAAAATAAAGTATAACGTTTCTATGTAACAAAAATATGTAAATTTGTGTCTGAAAGGCAATGATTTTAAATACAATGGATTTCGGATCATCGCTCAAAAGTGTCCGAACTAAAAGAGAAACAAAACGCTAAAAGAGAAACAATCGCGCGCCAGTCTTGATTTTGACAACTGAACGACAACACGTTGCACAATGCCGTACTGTATTGTAAAAACGTGTAAAAACTACGAAAAAAAAGCAAATTGAAGACGGTGTATCATATTTTCAGTAAATAAGCTTTTGTTTTATTATTTGCAATTTATTATTTCACTTAAAATACAGTATTTCGTCGATAATAAATTAAAAGACAAAAGTAAATATTGTAATCCAGTCCAATACCGAAGTACCTATCTGTCTCTTTCGAACTCATCCCAAGCTCAGTAAAAAGAAAGAGACCATTTCATTTTCACTGAATAATGTACTAACAAAATGACCATTCAGATTTATTCGGATTACCGATAGCGATAAAACTATTTGGAACAAAGATTATAGTGGAGACGCCTTGGCTCTTTATGATTTTTTTTTCGTTATATGAACCAACATCTATTTCAGTTTTCCTCGGGATCCAGTACACTGTGCACAATGGAAAAATATTATTGCCCTAGCACGGCGAGAAGAATATTTTGATCCAAAAAATAACAATCTTGTTTGTTCGGCTCATTTTATGGACATAACAAAAAGAGGTCCGATCTTTATGAAACTTGTACAAGAATCCCTTGATTGAATGGAGGAGATAAGCCCAAAAATGTTTTTAATTTTCACAGGGTATCATTGTTTTGTCATAAATATAATTACACATGTCATTTTATTTCGTGTATGTACTGTTATTTTCTTTTTATTTGGATTCTCGGTAATGTATTCCCACGGGAATCGGGGCCGATATAACTATATCTCGCGGGCGGAGTCACGGTGATCAGCTAGTAGCCAATAATTTCGTATCCCAAAAATTAACCATAAGATAAAAATAAATTAATGATGCGCAGTTTTAGCAACTAATTCAGTCACTTGAAACACGGCTATCTTGTAGTAGACGTAGCGACATAGCGTTATGAAAATAGTAATGAAAGCGGAAGAACTTTGACACCCGCAAGAAGTTTGGCATTTATAATATTATAATTAGTTAAATTCATTAATTCCCTTTTTGTTATTCATACACTACAGTTACTTATTATGAAACTGACTCGAAAAAAAAATCTTTGTCAGTCGTTAATTAGTTTTTCAGCTTATTTCGTCTAACATAAACAAGTAATTACAATTTATAAGATTATGGAATTTATTGTAGTCTTACATTAATTATTACGCCTACGTAGGTACATATCATGGAATCCTTAAAAGACTTTAACAAAATAAACCTACTCCATTGTTTCTATGTTCACGTAGTTCAAGTATAAGCTGCATAAGGTGAATTAGTCAGGCGGACAGATAGAAGCTACGTAATGCGATAAATTAGTGCAAACAAAAGTGAACACTATTCCGTTGAATCAAGGTTTAAATTTTAATATGAAATTTGTTTATATCTATGTATGCCTATGTATAATGTATAGGTCGACTCGGGACATTATTTTCTTGCGATTTGTTCTAGATCCTATGTCCGTTGTATTATAAGGTCTTTGCTGAAAGGCAAGCTAATGCTTAGTATTAAAACCTATTAAAAATAATTTTTAAACGACAAAAAATAGTAATAGTTTATCACTTACCTTTCGTCATTGACAGGTAATTGGAAAAATGTTAAGTGTTTATCCCTTCTTTTACTTGATTTGCACCCATCTACAGCACATAAGGCACCGGACGGCATCGTAGGTATGCGTACGAACGACTGGAACTATTAAAATTTAACAACGTGCGTGCGCTTCGCTTGCGAAAACCGCACTGAATTTGGTCCTCAAACGGCCCACCGGGCGGTAGGTAATTATAGCGCGTAAGTACATGGAGTGACGGAGGCCTGGTAACTGTCTTTCGACAAAGTGTCTGTGCACATACATTGGGGTACCTAACCTGGAATCTCTACAATTTACTGTATGACTTTTTATGTAACAGTAAATAATAATTATGGCACTGATTTGCTCCCAGTATTCTTGATATCAAATCCATAGTCACAGAAGTCAGTGCGAAAGACAATATCTTTTTAAATCGGTAAGTTAATTATATACGCGTTTATAATCCACAATAACGCTGACAGCTTTTATAGCCCGCAAACAATAAAAACATCGTCATATTTTCATGTTCGTGTACAATCTGATAATTCAATTATAGCTTTATTTCAATACTGTTGGTTCATGTAGGGTTAGAAAAAAAGGGCCACATAAACTATGTTACTGTTCACTGCGTTTAGTGACGATGTTGTATGACATTCTTACTAGATTTAACAGCAGATTAAATGTACAAAGAAGAGAATTTCGCCGTAATGTGTATGAAATTGAATTAATCTCTTTGAGTAAGTTAGTCTTATTTGAGGCTAAATATTTAAAAACCGCCCAAGTGCGAGTCGGGTTCGCAGAGGAAGGGTTCTGTACCATTATCAATAAAAAACGACAAAACAAATCACGTTTGTTCTATGGGAGTCCCCTTAAATATTTATTTTATTTTGTTTTTTAGTATTTATTATTACAGAAGCACCAAAAATACATCATCTAAGAAAATTTCAACTGTCAACTATCACGGTTCATGAGATACAGCCGAAGACAGGCGGACGGACGGACAGCGAAGTCCGTTGGGTACAGATTCCTAAAGAAGAACATCCGAGACCGCCAAAAAATACCAAAAGCAAATCTATCTCAATTATCTCGTAAAGTCGTTCACTAAGATTGCTTATACAACATTTAGACGAGTTTGAGATCTGTTTTAATTAAGTCACAGAATTACAGTGCAATAAATGCTTTCTGCAGCCAATTCATTGTAAAGTCATTCGTCTTGAGGAATTTAATTATTTTGGGAAGAAAAACGCGGAGAGGGTGAAATGAATAAGAAGACGAAATTACACTTCAAAAAAATAAAATTTGATGAGAATTTTATTTGAAAACAGAACTAATTTACTATTATCACATACGAGTACAACCTTACTCATAATGAAACGCTAATATTAGCTATAAACCTTATTAGTTCTTTTTTAGATTAACATTGTGCTGTGCCCGACAGGGTGCATAATTGTAACTTTACCATTTTAACATCTATACCACATTATGGAAGCAATAAATGTATAGAGTATGTATTGAGTATTCTTCGTCTTCTTTTTTTAAAAACGTGGCACCATCGATATTCATCGATGATTTCGCCAATGTCAAGGTAATGCTTGATTTTTCCCGCACAGAAGAACTAATTACTCTGAACTAGTTCGCGGTGTGGGACAAGGAAACGTTGCAATTAAGCATGTATTACTATAAGTTTCACCAAGTGCCGACAATTGAAACCAATAACTATATGGTTCTTACTATTAACAAGTATTAAAGAGTGTTTTAAAAAAAATCCTTATCCTCGTCAACTTACCCGCTGGATGGAACAGTAAGTATTTATCTAGAATTTACTGGTTTCATAAATACATTTTTATTAAATCTTTCCACAAGTTTTTATAGCAATACCAAGTGGAGAAGAAAATGTCACCGACACGTCCCGTCACTCTCTCGAAGAAGTATTGTCCCGGTACCCTCCCGTGGAGTAGAGAAATTACTACGACACAGATTAAAGAATATGCAGACACGATTATTGTGACATCTTTACCTATTTGGACTATAAGAATATGTTAAAAAATTACACACACTTGTGTACCACTGCCTACCCCTTCGGCGATATAGTGGTTTGTAATTCAACTGACTGCTTTCGGCACTAGAGTATCGGGGTTCGATTTTCAGTCGGGACAAAATTGTGTGAATCGCCAATGTCTTGGTACAAAAAATTAAGTTTAAAGCATTTATGTTATTTAGTACTTATAGTGCAAAAATTGGTTTCTTCCGATTGAAATGGCAATTGTAAGGTTTCGTATCTTAATATTGTCACGATTAAATATAAACTAAAATTTCATGTTTCGTTTCTTTAAACCTTCTTTATAATCTTTGAGAATCACAATGTGCGGATATGGCGAAAATTTCTCAAAAGATCGTAGTTTCCTGTATGTTGATTGTATGCATCCAAGTGAAAGAGCCATTTTTGTCTCATACGGAGTGCAACAGACGTAAACAAACAATAGAAGCATTCAAATGTAAACTATGAATTTCAATTCAGACTCAGGTAACCCTAAATAGAGAAGTATAAAAAAGTCGGCGAGTCTTTTCACTTAGGCTGTTTAGATTTTGAAGTTCATATACCTACCTTTTTTATTTTAATTCCAAATTCAATGCTTTAAACACTTCTACGAAACATCTACGCAGTCGGTATCGGTTACGAATGCTACAAATCCTACGCGGTCGTAGCAATTTTACACGAAAATATCTGTGTTTTACCTTGTACAAACAAAATTCTATTCATATTTTGAATGTCAGTGAATGTCCGCGGCTACTCCCGCATGGCATTGGTTTCTCGTTGTAGATCCTCATGGGAACCTATTATCACAGAGTTCAGTGTCATAATATTAGCGAAATGTGTTCTAAAAGTAAATAATATTAGTAGAAAATGTATTACAAAAGTGAATAGTGTGAGTGATTGAGTATGAGTAAACTGATGATGCCATAAGGCAAAACCGGTCAGGGTTTACCGAAAATAAAAATATTTGTGGAATGGTGTACAAGTGAGTTTTTTTTTAATGTATTATTATCTCAAATCATATGACAAATATTTCGAACGAAAATATCCGTATTTTGTGCATCACAAATGTATTTCTATTTATTCCTATATTGAATTTTCAATAGTTTTCGTTAGCGACCGTATGTCCTCTTGGGAACCTGTTAATTACCGGCACAAGTAAAGAGATAATTAAATGTTTCAAATGAAAAAGAATTCATATTTTGAATTTACAAATAGCCTTTTCGACACTGACACATCCTTACGTAGTATAAAATTGTCCCCGTATATACGCTTAGATATTTTTAACTACACAATCATAAGGTTCCGTAAATATTCTGTTGTAAATAATATGTCACACGGTCAGTACCTACTGCGAAAGTTGGTCGTAGTTAGCAATTTAATTGTTGTAAAAATTTAATTATCGTTATGCTAAACCAAAAAAATATAACTCAGATTCAATATTCATATTTGTTTGTGTTCAATTTTTTTTTGACAGACACTTTAAAGTTTATCCATTTTGAGACGCCACTGGAAATATCTTCTGGTGCGTACCAGAGACGCCCGCGGCTATAGACATAGGAGAGACCGCGGTCTCGCGAAAATAAAAAAAAATGAAAAACTTAAGAGATTTCAGATTTGGTTTATTATAGAATAATACAATAACAGAACAATAAACAACACGTAACAAAGACAAACGGACGTTTTCCCATGATTTGTTATTTGTCAGAGATCAATGATCATTAACAATGCACCCAAGAAAGCTGATCCCGATCTTGTTATATCAATCTTGCTTGACAACTTAATGGATTATATATAAAACGTCGCAGAGGGGAGGAATGTAGACAAAAAACTGGAAGAATAACGTCTTACATGATAGGTATGTCTTGGAGTAAAGACACAACTATATGTACCGAAGGGGAAGGTTAAAGCTTTGTGATATTGTAACTTTTATTACTGCAGCTGCACTAAGAGCATGGCATCGGAAGATTTTGTCGATAGCCAATGATAGCGCTGAAAACGACAATCACGTGACTTAATTAACACATTTTTTAATTTTATTCGACATCATTGGCTATCGACAATCTCTTCCAAGCGGTATGGTAAGAGGGCTGGTACATACCTAAAACCTCTTTTATATCGGATTAGGAAATAAATAAAAATTGGCATAAGAACATTATTGAGCGGAGCGAAGCGAAGCTCTATCTTAGACGACAAGTATAAATCGTTTGTGTGCCAACTCCTCCGAAACGGCTCGACCGATTTTGACCAAATTTGGCATGCTGGTCGACATCATACCTCTATAACTCCTGAACATACCATCCGTTATAGTTGTCCTTTAAAGTTCATTATATGAACTACCATCGCGAATTTTTTCAGGTTCTTCACGCCAGCCGTTTAGTTTTTAGGGGGGCCTGTTTTCACAAAAATATGCTCTTCAAATCTTAATATCTGGCAAATGGATACTTAAATCAAAAAATCACCTTAGCAACCTTTCAATTAATTTAAAAGACCTATCTAATGATACCCCACACGACGTAGTAGACGTGAGAAAATGTCATCCCCCTTTACGTCTATAGGAGAGTTACCTCAAACAAAAAAAAAATTCACACTTTGTCGGCGTATTAAATATACATATTCATGCAAAGTTTCATGTTTCCAGACTCACCGTTTAGGAGCAGAGCCGAGGACGGATGCACATGCCGAAACTATAAGATATATAGGAACTCTTTATCTTAACTCCAGCTTCCACTTTTCACTGTATTCATTCACTAGAATAGTTTTTAATCCCATTAACAACTGCTAGAAACATAAATACACCCAATCAAAGTATCGTCTAATGTCTTAAGTATAAGATAAGCATGTGCATTCATTTTGCGTCCAAGTCATACCCGCCCATGCTTTTAGTTCTAGCTTCTATACTAATAAATTCCCGGTTTCGGGCTGGAATTTGTCTGAAACTGCAGCGCGATGCGACTACGTGGCGCCGAAATGGATTTGTATGCAAAATTCCTTATACCGAAGTAGAATAGAAATACTTATCACGTTTCTTGCGTGAGTGGTGTTTGACGTTGTCACTTTAAATAATATTCTCTGAATTTCAATTTAAAAAACTTAATTTGGAATAACTAATATATTGTCCGAATCCGAATTGGCTGCGTCATAGCGGCTAACGTAAGATTTTGTTGCTTTTCATCAACATTTAATCGCAAGGCAACGGGTTTAATTTTTTTTGTAATATAGCTGCTACTTTTTATTAAATTCATTCGGCCATTTGCCGGTGACGGCTATAAACTTGCCCCCTATTACGTGGGACTAAGAATACTGGTAAATTGTGGGTGTGTAGTGCACCTCTGCCTACCCCTGCGAGGATATAGGCGTGATATGTGTGTAAAAATAAGTCCAATGCAAGATTTACGTATCTCTGTGCACCCAGGTGATACACGTTAAGTGTATTCACATCTATGTAGTAGAATTTATGCCTATTCTGTGTCTCTGTCATGTTGAATGTTCGTAAGCTGATTTAAATACGAGTAGTTTATCGGTACTTAGTGGAACCAAGCAATCAGTATAATAAGAATATCTACAAATTATACTGCTTCGGTGGCGTGTTCGGTAGTGCATCGCCTTTCGACTCCAAAGTCTCGGGTTCGATTCCCCGGTCGAATCAAATATCAGTGTGATCCACATATTATAAGCTTAAGACTAACGGGTCTTTTACGCGATTATTGAGATATATACATACCTCTTTATTACCCGACGTCACGACCTTATTACAGCCAGTCCACCCGTGACCACGGCTCTTGTAACAGAGCCGAAACGTCGGGTAATAAAGAGGTATGTATATATCTCAATAATCGCGTAAAAGACCCGTTAGTCTTAAGTTTATAATGTGTACAAAACGCGAAAGTTTAAAGAAATGATCCACATATGTTTGTTTCGGGGATTGGGTGTTTTCTATGTATATATTATGTATGTATTTAGAAATATATGAGTATGTTTGTCAGTTGTCTAGATCCCATAGCACAAACTTATAGCTTATTTTGGGCTAGATGGCGTTGTCTGGGGGTGTTTAAAAATATTAATATTTATTTATTAATCAGTTCATATTGTTTATAATATTATTTATTGGTTTTACATTTTAAACGGAAAAACTTAATTGTTAGGTCACAGTAATAATAATTAGTATAATAAGTTAAATTAATAACAAATGCCAATTCCACTTAAAAAATAGATTATTAATTAACTTCGCCTTAAAATACCATAAGCAAAATTCAAAAGTAAAAGTCCGAACTCAATTTCACCTCACTAAATATCGAATAATTTGCTATCGTAGTCAATAGTAGTCGGTATCGCTCGATTCAGTGACTATTCGGTAAAGTTACCAACTAGATATTAACATAAAACATCAAAACTCGCATTAAAGTGTCCAAATTCGGTGCGCTTCCCTTGGAGGAATCCCCCTCTCGCCTCCTGCGTACTGTGTTCATTGAAGCGTTAACAGTAGTCTCTGTCGCATGCAAATTATAAGAGGAAGCGGTTTTAAATATCTACCTATATTTTGTCACGATTTACAGGTTGTCTGCTGATGTGTAGAGCCCTTATCCGCAATTGAGAAATACTAAACACTGTATTTTTGTGGTATTCGTTCGTGTTGCTAAATTATATAAAATCCTTCCGAGAGGGGAAAGATTGAGGTACTAATTTACTACGAGTATTTACTATTTATAATTTATCTCTATGAAAAGGAAGCTATTATTATACATGGGGCACACTAAAAGTTTTGCACTTCTAGCTAATCGGAACTATTTGAATTCCGAATGCTATATTTTTTTAAATGTTGCAACCTTCTTAGTAATAAAAAAAACAATAGGCGGGAAATCATTTGTCAATTGTTTTTATCACATCAAAGTTCTACGTATGCAAACGAAAATAGAATTAAGTCGAAAAGATTTTAGAGCGATGATTTTTTATGATTTTAAAAGTTCTCTCTCTCCGCAAGACTGTGCTGATTTTACACGAAGAATTGAAAGTTCGGAAACTTTGTTGTTGTTGGATCCCCCATGAACTGACAGCGGAGCAGAAGCGGGCTCGCGTGGAATAGTGCTCACTGATGCTACTGAAGTACGACCACGGACATGATGTTCGAGTCCCACCTGCTTATAGTTAAATATCTGGTTAAGTGCAGTCGGGTTCTTTTAATTATTTAATTATTTATTTTTATTTAGGGAACACAGAAACATACATATGCGAGAAAAACATAACTCTTGCTGACGTAGTCGGTAAAAGGTAAACCATATTCTTTCATGTCAGGCTAAGGACGGATATCGCACCGCTTATGACTTGCACTGTTTCATAACTACGCCTATATATTATTCAGCTACATCGAAATACTTGAACAATATAATAATTATCATTTATCGCTACAGGTTTTATGTGGTGGAATAATGCTGGGGCACCATCCAACCCCAGTACCAGGCCGCGAAGTTGTGAAAACTTAAAAGAAAAGCGCGGAATCATCTCTCATAGTAATGGTTTAATATTAGGTACATTGTTTTGCTTTATCATAGGAGATTTAAATGCTCTTTTTATTATTGTAAAATACTCGTTAATACTTATATTTATTTTTTTGTAAATAAATACATATTATACATAGGAAATACCCAGACTTCGATACAAACGTATCTGTCTTCACTTACTTGAAAAATAAGCAAGCATTTTATTGTTGAAAGGGGCCAGTTTCCCAAGGTGTGGAGGACGGGGAAACTGGTCCTGATCCGTAAGGCGGGGCGGCCGGTGGACTCACCGTCCGGATACCGGCCGATCGTGTTGCTCGACGAGGTGTGTAAGCTCTTTGAGCGAATTATCGCGGAACGCCTCGTCGAGCATCTCACGAGTGTGGGGCCAGACCTGGCGGATAACCAGTTCGGTTTCCGTCGGGGACGCTCCACCGTGAGCGCGATCATGCGCGTCAAGAGCCTGATGGAGGAAGCAGTCTCGCAGGGCAAGGTGGTGGTGGCGGTGTCTCTTGACATCGCCAACGCGTTCAACACCTTGCCATGGAGCTGCGTTAGGGAGGCACTCGTGTATCACGAAACGCCTCTCTACCTCCGTCGTATTGTCGGGGCCTATCTCTCGGAGAGGGCCATAGCTTTCCCCAGCTGGCTCGGGCCAGCTCGGCGGATGTGTCGTGCGGTGTTCCGCAGGGGTCGGTCCTGGGGCCGCTTCTGTGGAACATCGGCTACGACTGGGTGCTGCGGGGTGCGTTGCCTAGGGGCGTCGGCGTAACGTGCTACGCCGACGATACCCTCGTCACGGCGCGGGGTGCAACGTACCAGGAGGCAGCACTCAAGGTCACGACGGGTGTTGCTCGAGTCGTGGGTCGGATACGGCAGCTGGGACTGGAGGTGGCCTTGCACAAGTCCGAGGTTCTGTGTTTTCACAGACCTCGGAACGGTCCACCCGAAGGTTCCAGCATAAATGTGGGAGGCGTTAGCATCGGCATCAAGCCCTCGATGAAGTACCTAGGGATCGTACTTGATAGCCGATGGAACTTCGGACCACATTTCCGAAGTTTGGTCCCCAAGGTGACGCAGGCATCGGTCGCGCTTTCGCGACTGATGCCCAACCTAAAGGGAACCAACGCCTCCTGCAGGAGACTGTACCTGGGGATCGTGCGGAGTATGGCCCTATACGGGGCTCCCGTATGGGCGGATAGGTTGGCGGTCAAGGGGAACGTGACTCTGTTAAACATACCACTTCGAACCTTGGCCGTCAGAACCATACGGGGGTACCGCACGATCTCCGGAGAGACTGCATGTCTCCTAGCCGGGACCCCTCCATGGGACCTGGAAGCGAGAGCCCTTGCGTCATTGTTCCAATGGCGCAAGGAGGCGCTGGAGCGGGACCACAGGCCTGCGTCTCGAGAAATCGAGGACCAGTGGTCCCAACTCCGCCAGGATCTCATGGAGTCATGGAGGGTGCGACTTGAGCAACCCAAGGGGGGTGCCACCATCATCGCGGCGGTGAGACCGATCATGGACGATTGGCTGCAGAGGCAGCATGGTGACCTCACGTACCGTGCGACGCAGATCGTTGCCGGGCATGGATGCTTCGGTAGCTATCTGTTTCGCATGCATCGTGAGGTCACACCCCGGTGTCAACACTGCGAGGTTTCCGACGACGACACCGCACTCCACACGTTGGTGGAGTGCTCAGCGTGGGCGAGTCAGCGCCGGGACCTCGTAGTGGGTCTGGGCGTGGATACCCTCTCGCTGGGGACCATGCTTCAAGCCATGGTATCCAGCGGGAGTAGGTGGAACGCGGCCGTGTCCTTCTGCGAGCAAGTCATGCTCGTGAAGGAGGCGGCCGGGAGGGAGAGGGAGCGTACCCTCCCCGCCGAATTCCGTAGTCGGCGGCCAGGCCGCCCCAGACTACGCGACTACGCCCAAGACTATCGTCCTCCATGATCGGGGCCTGAGGACGGCGGGATCGCCACCCACCGTCCTTACAGAAGCAGGCTAGAAGGGTTGCGTGCTGCGGGGCCTTTGCCCCATAGCACGCAACCAGATTCATTCACTGACGCGGGATAAAACCCGACCCCAATGACGCGGGATTCTCGTCCCGACCAAACACCCGCAGAGACCACAGAGGTGGTCAAAGTCCGCCGGGTGCCACTGGACATACCCTCTGCTAGTAACCAGAGACGCCCGACAACGGACGTTAGAGCGGCCACGGCCTTGGGCCGCAGAATTAAAAAAAAAAAAAAAGGCATTTTATTGTTTAAAATCAGTTCGGGTACTAAGTCTAGCACAAGAAGTTGATCTTTTAATCCTTACTTGATGAAGTATTGTGAGAGTCAGACGCACTTATAGCATAGAGTCTCCTGTAAATGCAGCTTAATGAGCCATTTCTTGTTCGACCACTTGACAAGTAAATGGTTTTAGGCGAGTTTGTTTGCCTGCAAAGAGAAAATATGAATGGAAAAGTTAAAGGTGATTTTATTGCAGTGTTAAGTTAAGCCGTTAAAAACTTGCTACATTCAATATATATATATATATATAAATAGTAAATTTTAATAGAGTTTAATTTTCAAACATGTCATACACGACTAACTTAAAGTGCCCAGTAGCGGCCATAGGCTTGCACCCTACTCGTGAGACCAATCTACTGCAAGTGTGGGTGCGTAAGTGCCCCTCTGACTACCCCCTCGGGGAATAGGCTTGCTTATATATTACCTTTATTATGTAATAAATTATTCATTTAATTGATACATAATATTATTAGGTATTAATATTAGTTAGTAGCTGAAGGCTGGATTCGACCAAACTCGAAGTTACGCTGGTGTAAATCTATCACAGTGATAATTTTACTCCGACTTGAATATGTGGGATATTGTATGTACTAGCTATACTTGAAATGTCATAATATTTAATTTTGTTGAATAATACATTGTCAATAGTCATTGTAAACATTTTATACTGTGTACTGTATTATCGAACGAAATTAAATTATTATGAAATTTCAAATTGAGTTAGTAGAAATAAATTCCACTCATTTTAGCCGGAGTAAAATTATTACCGTGATAGTTTTATCCTCAAGTTTGGTCGAATCCGGCGTAAGTACTCGTATCAATGCTATTCTGCCTAAAGAACCAAACAAAGCGCTAACTAAATGCTCCTCATTTGTCAACGGTACATAGCAAAGTGGTTGTACCGTTTCGTTCCACGGAAGTGCGCGCGACGAGAACAGAACCCGTCACTCATCACGACGCCCTTTGTCTCCTCATAGGGGGACCACTTCCGTAGACGCGACGGGTCGTAAACTTTATGTGATGCTTTGTAAGAATACGTATGTGTCCTGTTTTAGCATTTGTATGTATATCGTACATATATGTTGCTTCCTTCCCTGCAATATGCATACAGCAATGTGGTTTTGTATAAAAACGTTATTTACAAGCTTTTACAACAACATTCTTGTTTTTAATAATCAAGAACATATTATGTATGTGCGATAGTTATATAAGTAGATAATTTTAAGAAACTGGTACCCTGAGTATTCCTGTTTAAGCGCACACATATCACGCCTATATCCCCGAAGGGGCACGCAGAAGTGCATTACACAAACACAATTTGCCAGTATTTTTAGTCCCGAGTAATAGGGGGCAAGCGCACGTAATGGGTTATATCAAAAATGGCCGAATGAATTTAATAAAAATAGCAGCTATTTTGTAATTTTGAAAAAAAAATTGAAACCCATTGCCCTGCGATGAAATGTTGATGAAAGGCAACAAAATCTTACGTGCCAGCCTCTATGGCACAGCCAATTAAGGTCCCGGTCGTCTCGGACTCGAATTCTTAATCAAGTACTTTTAGATTTGCGTTAAACATTATACAACTCGTTGTTTAGCTCTTTTATGTTTTGTAAGTAAAATGTAAACGGAGATTATGCTTTATATACGACGTTATAATAAAGAGAAGCTTCCTACGATTACTTAACTGCGGCGATTAAATCATAAATATGAGTTAAGCCACATCTAAGCTGGTGTGAAATCCCTTAAGAACATGTTTATAGTATAAGTGGTAACTCTGTGGCCCTATTCATTTGAATCTGCAAGTGGCACACATGCTGGCTCATCATGGGTAAGACTCTTATATGCTTGGCACCAACAAAGTGTCTATAACGATGAGATGTAAATATGTGATGTGCTATATACTCGTAAAACAAAGTCGCTGCCCCTGTGTATGCTTAGATCTTTAAAACTATGCAACGGATTTTGATGCAGTTTTCACCAATATATAGAGTGGTTCTCGAAGAAGTTTTTCGTGTAAATAATTTGTCAAGTGGCCGAAGCCGCGGGCGTCCGCTAGTAATATTATAAAACGGAAGACTTTGAACGTGCTAATCTCAGAAACTACTCTGGTCGAAAGGAAAATTAATGAATTTTTTTTTGCTTCGCTGTGTAGCGCAAAAATGTTAATTAATTCATATTATAACTATCAAAACATATCGCGACAAACTGACTCATAGCATTGATTAAATTCAGCCTTTCAGTACCTTCTATTCTTCTAACTAACGCGTTGCTGACGTCCGATGGGTGATCCAACCCAGTGGTTCTGTCAATCTCGGTTATAAGCGAGGGTGCGAAAGTGTATTGTCGTGTCGGGACCGTAGGGGATGCGCGCTTAAACAAATGCCCTTCGTAATGTGACACTCTGATTCCACATCAAATAAATATTCACACTTCGCTATGCAGGTACATGCAAGAAACATTGAAGTGCTATTTTTACTCGACTGATTGAAAAAAGGGTTTTTTTTCACGTATTTATGTGCTAGAGAATGACCTCAATCTTGCCGTGGATATAGGTTAAAATGGAATTCAACTTCAAATCTTCTTGCCTTTTTACGAGCTTTTTTTATTTATAACTTGCAATTTTTGTATGTAATATGTTTGTTCGGGTATTTTTTTTTTCAGTCCGTACCTACGTCCTTTGCCGAACGCCTCGGGTTAGCACTGAGAGAGTTTCCAGTGGCGCCCGGCGGATGTTTGTTCGGGTGGAATCTTGCAACTTAATTTTGCAGCAGACTTAATTAACCGACTGAGCTGAAATTTTGTAAACACATTCGGTTTGAATGACAATACATGGTTAACCTTGTGACGTCATTCTAAATCCAACATGGCGGTATATACAAGAGGGCGGACTAATTATATTTAATGCACTTCTACAATATGGGTATCAAATGAAAAGGCTCTCTAAGAGCCAGCTCAAAAAAAGTAAAAAATAATGTCTTTTTAGCGTATTTCCATAAAAGCTTTGTTGTTAAAAATAATTTTTTACTTTTAATTTATATTACGATAGGTATAACAGTGAAAATGTAATAAACAAACAAATATGCCTCTTATAATACAGGATTTTCTTAGTTTGTGAAACGGTGAATCATTAGTGACACTTTACACTAATTAAAAAAAAAGAAACAAGCAAGTATTTGGACCCTTATGCTGTTTTAAAAAAATATTTATTGTTGTACATAAAGGTATACTTTTTTATTCTCATAGTTAGAATGTAAATATCTATTTCATCTCTCATGCTCTGAAAGTGGGTCATTACTTACCTAATATGCGGGTTGAAAGTTATACATTTCGGCCCTAGGGCGGAAAAATAAAAAAAAAATCATCAGCATATCTTGAGGCGATGGCATAAAACGTATACAGCCAAAGTTCGATAGTCAATACAACATTCTGGTTTTTGAATGATCATAAACAAAAAAAGAGTTGGGTTACAATAAAATAAAACGTAAATAGCACAAACAATAATTATTTGGACAGTTATACCTTAAAATACTGAGTATTTTAATATTGACTTTTAGTAGAGACTCCGACCAAACCTGACTAAATCGACCGCCGCCCGTAACGCGTCAAATCATAAAAAAATACTCTATAGCGCATCCTAAAATATGTGCGTAAGAAAATAACTGAAGTAATTAAAAAAACTAACGACCAATTTGTATGGAAAAATATAACTAATGACAAGGCGGTATGACCAAAAGACTTGCCTGCCCTGAAAAAGTGCGAATGAAAAAAAAAAGGCGGGAAGTACACAATACTTGATACGTGATCAATCTCTATTGTTATATTTGTTTTATTTGACTTTTATATTCTTTCCTCGTATTCGAAACTAATGGCGCTCTCACTAAGTTCGAGCGCCAAAATATCTCGTCAGAAATGGGATGCTTTCTTCCCTTGGTTAACAATCTACTAGTTATTGTTCATTAGATTAAGTATGACATGTTAGGAAGGTCTTTAACATTTAATTATTTCTTCAAAATTTATGTTTTAAGTGATAACTATTAAGTATTTCTAACAGTTATAACTTCAAAACATGAATTTTCAGAAATTAAAAACTAATTTCTAAAATCCATACAAAGTTCGACCCAAGTTGATCGGATCAGGAATGCTTCGTAGACGCTTTTAACTGACTTTAAATAATAAATCTGGTCTTAACCCTTCAAGAAACTTCTCGAACTTATTAAAAATATCCCAAAGCACTCACTCCGATTAGAAAAAAAAAATACCAAGTACGGGTTAAACATAAAGTTTCTTACTTTTCGCCACTCACTACGTATTAAGAGGTTTTTAAATTTATTCAACCCCCAATTTTCGGCAGTTTCTTGGTGAAACTTGTAAGAAATTCGAACGATTAAACCGTACGGGGTGAGGAAAGTTAAGGGTTGAAATTTACATAACGATCGTGTGCGTTGTCTGGCTACATCAAACTGAGGCAAAGTAGGTAGTGAACGGTAATCACTTAACACTTGGTGGAATACGCAGGAAATTATATTCGAATACATATGTTCACAACCGTTTGCGATATTATATTTTTTCAGCTGATTTGACATTGGGCGTTTTCACATTGCACGATATCGTACGTAGCAACAGTAACTTTAAGCACAGAATAGGGAATAGTACTTACATACAGAACTTGCACTCGTTAATTAAATCACATTTTTTTGTTTACAGAGAACATCATTCGAACGTTAGGGTTGTTAGGAAAGTATCAGCATAATTTGAGCAATAATTATGACGTTAATGCCTCAATATCAACTCTGTGGTCAATGCCGTATCACAAACAAGAGACAAACCTTACTGACTTACAACTTCAAGTTGTCGCTGACGTCACGTATTTTTTGCGATTGTTAGGCGAGTGACATAGGCCTGCTTAAAGGTAAGAATGTAAATTATCGTGACGTTACCGTCACGATATTGTGGACTATATCGTCACGATATTGTGGACTATATCGTCACGATATTGTGGACTATATCGTCACGATATTATGGACTATATCGTCACGATATTGTGGACTATATCGTCACGATATTGTGGACTATATCGTCATGATATTGTGGACGATATCGTCACGATATTGTGGACGATATCGTCACGATATTGTGGACGATATCGTCACGATATTGTGGACGATATCGTCACGATATTGTGGATGATATCGTCACGATATTGTGGACGATATCCTCACGATATTGTGGACGATATCTTCACGATATCATGCAATATGAAACCGCCCATTCTTTATGTCTTTTTTGTGCAAATTATATTGTGATTCGTTTTTCATAATAAAAATCAAGACACGTGATTTTTATAGATCATTCCATATAATCACGTCTGTTTCCTCAAAGGATTAGTCATATTGAACCCAACAAATAGCCAGTCAATTTTGTAGTTCGACCACAGATAGAATAAATAATAAATAAATATTTTTGGACATTCTCACACAACTTCATCTAGCCCAAATTAAGCTAATATAAGCTTGTGCTATAGGATCTAGACGACTGATAAACATACTTATTTACTCGTAGTTCTAAATACATACATATTATACATAGAAAATAGGTATTTTCTATGTATAATATGTATGTCTCACTCCGAAACAAACGTTTGTGGATCACACACACACATACTATAGTTCCACGTAAATAGGCGACCCAATTGACTCATTGACATCACTTGTTAGTGAGATTGGCTTGGATTCCCAAGATACCTGCCCCTATTAGAAGTCACTGTAAAGTTAGAATACATGATCCTTAGAAAGAACACTTTTAGTTTTATACTTCTAAAGTTTATTATTGCTTCCAATTAAGTAGGTACCACAGATAGTAGGGGACGCCTAGGGTTGTATTTGGCGGTGCCACAGCGGCTGGCACGTAAGATTTTGTTTGCCTCTCATCAACATCTGGCATCAACATTTCATCGCAAGACAACGGATTTAATTTTTTTTCAAAATTACTATATAGCTGCTACTTTTTATTAAATTCATTCGGACATTTTGGACATAACCCATTATAAATGTAAAGCCCGGTGATGGCAATAGGCTTGCCCCCTATTACGTGGGACTAAAATCCTGGCAAATTGTAGGTGTGTAATGCACCTCTGCCTACCCCTTCGGAGATATTTAAAAGTTTCCTATAAAAGACTGTTTTTATTCATCAGTATTAATAATTATCTTTTAAAGTATCTTTTCTCATGTGTATATCTATTAATGTACAAAAAAGTTTATTCTGCTCTACTCTACTACGCTAGAGAGCTGTCGGTTTAAATACAATAGTGTATGTCCTGAACTCCTCTTAAACGGCTGGACTGATGTTGATGAATTTTTTTGTGTGTGTTCAAGGGGATTCGAGAATGGTTTAGATTCACGGTTCTCGTCGACGGTCGTCCGGTGTCCTTTTTTTGCAGGACTACGTCTGTCGGGTCCGCTAGTATTAATATATTTATATTATTAGTATAAATATATTTAAACCAACAGCTCCATACCAACCGATTGAACACGTCACAATCCAGATTGAATATTTATGGGCAACTTTCAACACGCATAAACTGCGAAGTCTCAACAGATCACTTTGCATCATTCACGGCTCACCGGGCGTGATGAGTCGCGGTAAATAACTTCACAAAACAAAAGTACAACCCACTATACCGCAAACGAGTGAGTTAAAAGGGCTATTTGTTATCTTTTGTGAGTTACATTGTCGTACATTTGTATAAGACGTGAGATATTAAGTGAACTCTGAGAATTGATGAAGAATGGATACTAAGTGACGTCATCAGTGAAAATAATTGATGGCGTTTATAATATTGAATGTGTTGTGTGAGATGTATAGAAAAATGATATTGCATAGTATTCTTCTTCTTATGTAATGAGGTAATATTTGTTTGTATAGGGTAATTTGTGAATTTACTATACCTAATCGTCCATCGGCTCCTAATGTCCATTGTCGGGCGCCTCAGGTGAGCAATCGGAAGAATTTCCAGTGGAGCCCGGCCGACTTTGACACCTGTGTTGCCTTTGTTTGGGGTTGGGTCGGGTTTTATCCCGCGTCAGTGAGTAAACCTTTCTAGCCTGCTTTTGTAAGAGCGGGTGGCTAGCCCATGGTCGTTGGTCTTGGGCGAAGAGGAGTCTTCGGCACCCTGGCCGCTGTCTTCAGAACTCAGCGGGGAGGGTACACTCCCTCTCGCTCTCGAAAAATGATAGTATTGGGGCGAACCACCGGCTGGCTATTCCCTATCCAGGAGGAACGCTTAACTAACAGACAGAGAATTAGAAATGAGAATATTACTCCACGGAACCATCTAGGTATTTTACTATGTAAGTAGGTACCTACATCGTCAAAACTAAAGGCGGCTGATACTCAATTTGAATGTAAGTAAACCATATTCAGATTCCTTCCAGACCGAGAGTTTTATTGCCAGGTTCTTTCTCTCGGTTCTACTTATTGCTTTGCGAATCTGGCAGTACATGTAAATATAAAAGCAATGATATTTTTATTTGAAGTACTTACTGACGTTTGTAAGAGCCATTTAGTGACCTATACAAATAAATAAATCATTTCATTTCATTTCATTTCCTCAGGGGAAATGTGATCAACTGAGTTATCACGACCACAGCCGAGGACATTGAAATAGCGATCTGTCTTTAACATTGTCCTAAGGCGTTCCCCCTGTCACAGATATAAGAAAACAGCCATGTTAAGAAACTGATACTAGTTCAAATCCGTGCGTGCGGCGTCAAAAAAAAAACATCCGTTTTTGGGTTCCGTACCCAAAGGGTAAATCAGGAACCCATTGTGCGCGAGTCTGAATCGTACTTGACCGGTATTTTGATATTTTTATTGTAAATTATTTAAACCAGTATTATAGGACACTCATTGTTATAGGTACAGTCAAAACTCATCAGTTCATCACTCATCGATAAGAATATGCAATTAGGTACAAAAATAACCCATATTATTATCTCAGCACTATTCACAGTTCAAAAGCAACCAAATAAAACAACAAAGTACACTGTCTCGTATAAAACTCCACAGCGCGCCGTGGTACCTACTTGGAGGTACAGGTTTTAATTGGAGGGCTCTCTGTTCAAGAGCTCTTATCTTGAACTGTGGTGGTAGTTGAGCTTCTTACGGCTTTTATACTAATAGACAGTTTAAACACAGGTTCTTTTTGTAAAAAAATATAATCTATACATTAGTTACTAGTAGGAACTAAGCTCACATTTCACCAGTAATTTTTGGTCTATAGTCATAGGGATCATAGGGGGTCTATTGCCGTTTCGTAGGTACTCGTATATATACGACTGGCGTCTCTGATGTCCCTGCTTCGATTCCGGGTCGAATCAAATATTTGTGTGATCTACTAATGTCTGTTTTAGACTATGCTCAACCTATTCGAGATCTTAAAGGGAGTGATTTATGCATATAGATATAGCTATTTGTTTGTTTATTTCAATTGATAAGGCTCTGAAATCACTGAACCGAACTGATTTAGAAAGTTTTTTTTCACACACACACAGCTACAGCTCACACAAACAAGTCTAGTAGGTATATATTTTTACATTTTAATGATGTATACCTACATTATATATTAAATATATTTTACAAGCAATAAAGCATGCAAACTTTTTTCTCATATATCTATACAACTATTATAAAGGGGAAAGATTTGTATTTTTGTGTGTATGTTTGTAATGAATAAACTCAAAAACTACTGTGCTGATTTCAAAAATTCTTTCACCATTGGAAAGCTACATTCACCCTGAATAATATAAGCTGCTTTTTATCCATGTAATGTGTTCCCCCGGGAACTGGGAACGAGTAAACTAAATCACACGCTGCGGCGATCAGCTAGTTAAATATATTTTACAAGCAATGAAGCATGCAAACTTTATGATATAATTTCACAATATGAATCACAAGAACTATATTCTTCGACTGGACTCGAACCAACGATGACCCTTTCCAGGAGGAACGTTCTGGAACTGACCAAAATTTGAAGATACATACTTATACGTATTCAATAAACAATGTATAAAGAGGTAGCTTTTTTTTTTCTTTTTTTTTTTTTGAATCCGTAGCCCGAGGTCGCGGCCGCACCTACGTCCATTGCCAAGCACCTCCCGTAGAGACTGAGAGAAAGGTATCCGCCATGGAATATCTATCTATCATAATTTGAAACAAAAACAGTTATGTTGAAATTATGTTTTTTCAAAAAGTCTCAGTTTGATTTCTGAGCTGATACAAGTTTTTTTAAATGTGTGAATGCATGTTTTATTTTACCAAAATCGACTACATGGATCCTAAGAACAGATCTTCGGATGTCTTATAATATCAAAGCTTCCCACACTGACCCATTTGAATGTTACTGTTACAACCTGTATAGGTACTATAGGGAAACATGGTAAAACCTTATAAGTGACATTATTAGTGATAAAACTTCTCATATCCAAAACAATGAGATGCTTTATTTCACTTAATAAAATTAATCCTCCTTTTTAAAGGTCAAAACCACTTATATAGAGCAGACGGGTAGGCAGAGGATTAATTAGTATATACTGACCTTACCTATACCAGTACCTATAAGTTAAAACTATTATTATTATTAAAATCGTTAGGGCCTCGTCAGTAGATTGGCAGGTGCACCATTTGCAGGGTTTAGGCGTCGAAAATACAGCTGAACTTATGTTCTTAGATTTGGCATACGTTCCAATATATCGTATCGATTCTCTTCAACGTTAAACAACGTATCAGCTTCGCCTTAAGACAAACCCATTTAAAATAATTCCAAACTAAATTCATTTGGTGATCTGTAATTCATGACGAGATAAGTAAATAATTTCGAAGGTATCGTAACGCTATGGAGCGGTGTATATTCCACGTTCCCTGACCCAAATACGAGTACTACTAGGTAGTCAAGTATTAAAGCTAGGGTTGTGCCGACCGAGACGATTGCATTGTTTAATAATTGAAACCACGTTCCTCCGGTGTTCGTCGGTGATACGTATGGTCCAAGGTACAAAAGACGCCGTGATTGTAGTTGATATAGTTAATTGTTTTTGGAAAATTATTTAAAAGTATTTATGCTAACCATTACTAGAACTTATTAGACTATATCATATATATTTATAGTACTATCGCAAAAACAATGAGTAAAGTTCAAAATTGGCATTTTTTCTAACAATTTTTTTATATTGGGAATTTTGGGTGAACATTAGCAATTTTTTTGAATTTCAATTTTCCTTTGTTTTATCAGAAGTAAGCTTTATTTTTTGGGAAGAATTTTCAGAAGTCTACTTACCCAGTGCGGCCGCATCTGTGTTTATTGCTGAGCACCTTTTTTCTACTTACCCTGAATTTCTCGAAGTCACCGAAGGTTTTTTCATCACTAAAGTTCTTTTGGCTTGTCCCACACGCTACTATTTCAAGAGCACCCGCTCGATTTTGTCGAAGAAATCCCCTCGTAAAGTCGAGGTGTTATGGTTATTATTTATTTAACCTATTTCTTGTTTTATACTAAGACTTCAATAATACTGCAGGATAAAATTTACTGAATAAAATATTATACCTTATGAATTTTTTTTCTTTTGATTCTTATCAACAGACCCTTAGAAACCTTAAAATAAAAGATGTAGTTTGACTTATTGTTATAACTAGTGGTTGCCCGCGACTTCGTCCGCGTGGTAATTTGGATTTTTTCCCGTTCCCGTCGCGCCGCGTCATATTTTGAACAATTCACACAATATCTTTATAAATTGTAGCCTATGTGTTATTCTGATGTATAAGCTATATTATTGTAACGTTTCATTAAAATCCATTCAGTAGTTTTTACGTGAAAGAGTAACAAACATCCATCCATCCATACATACTCGTACATACTCACAAACTTTCGCGTTTATAATATTAGTAGGATAACAAGTCCTTTTAAAAGGCTCTCATGGCTTAAATACCTATACTTAGATACATTTTGTAGTTTTTTTTTATAAAATTGAATGTAAAATTCTTCTTAATTTTAATAAAGTCGCTTTGAATGTTAGTGTCCGTCGGTGCTCTGGGTTATTATTTCGAGAGGATCCGGCAAAGGACGAAAGAGCAGCGGTTTAAAAAAAAAACTGTGGCTATGATGCACTGCGAAATTGATGCTATAAATGTGTTGTGAAATTTCCACAGTCATATTAAAGGTGGTAACTAGAGCGAGGACATTTTAAAGTTATATATATTATATGGCTTGTACCAACCACCAACGGATTTAGTTGAAATGTTGAACCAGAACTCTAGTAAACTAGAGAGAGACAGTTTCTGTAGAAAGTGAAAAATTTTAACACCATGTCAGTGCCTGGCCTAGCCCCACGGACATAATCAAGAGCAAAGCATCGAATATCAAATTTTTCATTTTAGGGTTCCGTTTTCCCCTTTGGGTACGGAACCCAAAAAATGGAAAATTAGAACATAATTTCTGAGATAATCTGAGATGATCAAGAGTGAAGCATCGAATACACGATTTAAAAAGGGTTTTTAATACAGTGATATATTATTATAATCGTGTGGACAGTGTTGTTTTAAACTATATTCGTAGGGTACGCCTTTCTGTCAATGTTGGATTGGTACTAAAGGGAGTACCCAGCAATACGCTGGATATACAACCGCGTTTGTAGTCATGTATTCAAAACTTTAAAGGTTTTATATTAAAAAAAACATCTTCGAAATATTTACTTTAATTCCAAAGTCAAAATCACTACTTTTACTTATCTAAACAATACAATATCTATTTGGTTCATTAAAATTATATACACTTATTTTGTTAATGTTTTACAAACATACTCTTTGGTAAAATATTACGTTCTATAATTTTCCAATTAATTTTTATTTAAAACTTCTAGTGTGAGCTACTTGTTAAAGACTAAAGTGGCGATTGCTAATGTGAAATCTAATAATGGACTAAACTATGCAGGTACTGAAAATATATGAATTTTTTTCCATGCTTATTTTAACGTCTGTATATATTATAAAGCCAAATCGAAGGTTTATTTACCTTCTATTGTGTACATTAAAATAAAGATAAAAAATACAGTTTTTGTCTCTAAGCAATTTATGACAATCTTATTGGGTATTTTAATAAAAGAGAAGAGAAGCACAAACTATTTATAAGAAACATCTATCCGGCTCAGTTACACTAAAAATTTAAATAATTGGAAAACAGTTTTAAACACAACTAAGAAATCAAATTAAAATTAATTTTAAAAAGGAACAGAGTTTCAATTTTTCTTCACATTGATTCCTGTATAGCAAATACAAAGAATCGTTGATTGCATAAAAAAACAAATCAGTCGTTGCCATAAAAATAAGTTATAAAGAAAAGAAAACAAAGGAAAGAGGAAAGTACTGAACAAAAAAGAAAACTGATTGATCTTGCAATGTAAATAAAATATTACCATCAAAGACTGATGCAATGAGTACATAACAATTTCCTTCGAAATTCAAACTCAATGGCAAGCATTTCATAAAATAATTCAGTTCGGAAAACATCGTCTCTCAACAACTGTTGCACAATCAATCCTACCCATTTCCCTGAATATCCTCGACAAACTGACCAACATGTTCACGTCATTATTTCTGCATAACCATAAATTCAACAAGTTTTCCGTCGGTGAACATGTGTTAGAGAAATAGTAATAGTAACAAGTAACTTTTAACTTCTCAGCTAGTAATCGCCAGTCGTTGCCTTTCACTGTTTGAGAGTCCAATAGTTTACACAGTATAACTCTATCTGACTTAGTCAATACATTAGTCCGGTAGTTATTGTCAACACTAAAGTAACCTCTAAAGCTGTTATTTTTATACACAAAGTCGTACCTACCCTCCTTTTTCGATAAAGAGGAATAATTGAATGGGTTTTCAAGTATATTTACAGTTTCAGCACTAGAACAACTGAGTCTTTTACCAATATTAGAACGTAAATCGTTTGTCTTCAAATTGAAAATGATGGAACTCGATTGTTTGTGCTTTTGATAAATGGATACATTTAGTTCTAAGCAATTAATTGAATCTGTTTGTTGGAGTACAAATATATACTGTAATGATCTAGATGTCATATTCCAAAGTTGCGAGTACGACAGTTCTTGGTATTGACCACCAGATTGAATCTTCCAACCTACACCTACTTCTTTAATATTAATACACAAATCTGAACAGCTCTCTTGAAAATATATTGTTTTTGGATCACAGAGTAAAGAGCCACCAGATCTCTTTTCATTCTCAACACAATCGAAGAAAGCGTAAGGTGTATCATGTAATACATGGACTTTCAAACTATAATAACTATCGTCCATTTTTTTGGATATAAACAAAGCTACTTTGAATAGCTTTGCATCTAGACCACTGAAACTTCGGCCTACCAAAACAAAGTCGCTTAGAAATTCGCTCACTATGTAAACTTTGGAAGGGTCGACTTGGGTGAACAGTGGGGATCCGGGGGTTTCCTGTCCCAAAGTTAAAACTTTCCGCCACTCCCTTGTGTTGATTTCTTCGGGCTTTTGGAGTATAGAGAGAAGCCAGCTGGTGTTCTTCAAAGACGCGCAATGCGGGAAGGATAAAACCACACTTTTGGAGAAGTGAAAGTTTTTGGGACCGCAGCGTATTACTGGACTTAGTTGAGTTTCACCTGTCCAACAAACAAATTAATATTAACCTGTGCCCAAACATGCTGTAATATATTCTTGTTCACAAACTATGCCCCGTAAAACATTGTGATATTCTATTATTAAAAAATAAATATATAAATAAAAATAACTAATAGTAAAACTTAGTCCGATGAAGCTTTTCTTTTTACAATAAATATATAGGTGTTTATTTACAATAAGAATTACAATATACATAATTATGTACTAAAAATATTTACACTACAAATATCGTTTAAAAAATCTGTCGCGTTACTGCTGGGTCGTAGTCTGGGAAGGTTCTCAGAATGCTGGCTGTGTTGCCACGTTGGATGGCGATACTTATTCTTTGGGCCAGAAAATAGCCAGCCTTCTGGTCCTGAGAAGCATCGATTAAGGATTTAGCAATGTCTCTGTAAAGGCGGCTTGACTCAACCCCAAACGGCTCCAATATGTATAGCTCTTTCCACCGCAGGTCTTCCGGCCGTACGTGAGCCAAATGGATTACCACGAAGCGATGGAAAGAGACCGGACGGTATGTTTTTGCCACCATGGAAGATGGTAAGGCCTCGTGTGGGACGTTACGTGCGTTGACAGCTTAGCACCTTCACACCTTCCAAGTACATCCGGATGTGCCGGCGCTGCTGCATCGGCTGAAGGCCTCAAACGGCGTATATATCGGACTAAGTAGATTGAGAGGTATTTAAAGTTAAGGATTTTTCGGCAAAGCGAGTTCAAACTACATAATACATAAACCGCCTGTTTTCTGATGAGACCACTATCCAGCTCAAACTATTAATTTGTTTAATGTTATATTTATCTGTTAATCTCCTAAAGCTATAACTATATCATAAACCATCTCCATTATGTATTTCCAAAGCCTCTAGTCGGTCTACAAAATAACAGTCACGAAACAGGCCAACCTATAAGAGGTTAGATTACTGTGGCATTTAAGATTTAGGTCAGACGGAGGCTCACGTAATCCTATTTCCAATTCAATACTTATATATAAGTCAGTTATAGATAGACGAAGCGTCCGTAGCCTTACGGCCAATAATTTCAACCTGCGTTTTGATGACGTAAATCCACAGTCATCACATAACTAATGTGAACTCAGCATAATCGTCATCTGCACATAATGCATCTATTGACAAACTGGTGAGGCTTTAGAAATATATCCATTGTGCACGCAAACAGCAATAGGACGCCTCCTATTATGTGGGACCAACAAAGTTACTAGATAATGTGAATCTTTATCTGACCCTTTTAGAAAGAAACGCCTTTGTAATGTGTTTAAAGCTAAATCTAGATCTAGGAAATAAAAATACCTAATTGTAAAACCAGACTTACCCTCTTGCAGTAATGGCTTACTCCAGTCGTCGTCTGCGACATCAATTGTAAATAACTCTTCACCTTTACCAACAACTCCGTCAGGTATAAACAAGCTAATACCACATTTATTCAAATGCAACCAATCACCATCTGAAGACACTATTTTTGAAGTAGCAACATCCAAATGTTTGATTAAAAATTTCGAGTCTATTGATGCATTGTTAATTAGAGAAGGCGACATTTCTACACTTTCGTTGCCGTACGACGAACCAGCTGAAATAAGATGGGTTCTTAGAATGAAATTTGATTATGTTAAGAATTAGCTTGATGAAGCCATATAAAGCTCGAAGACAAAAGATTGCAATACCTTCTCGAAATTATATAGATTTTAGAAATATAATACTCGTACCTACAAAACTATGTTTCATGAATTCAGTAAAAAAGTAATAAAAATGCTTCTTGAGTGATTTACATACAAAATAAAGAATTAAGCATTACTCAAGAGCTTAGAAAATTTAAAATAACAAATAAAGTATCAATCCATATAAAATACGAGTATATGTAAAAAAAATAAAACAATATTATTTAGTTTCGTTAAGAATTGGAATCAAATGTTTCTTATTAGGTGCTTATTTGTAAACTCACAGCTTAAAAAGCAACTGGAATCAGATCGATCTGACTCAACGCTGTCCTTGCAAGCGTAATTCCTTTCGCTGTTACGTCTTTCATTTCTTACCTCTTGGTCTATAGGTGTGATGTAGCTGTAAGAAATAATAAATATTAAATAAAATCATTCATTAGTTATAAATATGCGGTACGGTGTCTGCACTCGAGGCAGCAGCAGCCTCACATTTTAGTCCGTCGAAAATAATTTTGTAGCATGATCGAAGCCTGAGATGCCGTGTCTGTGCCGCTTCTTCAAGCGGAGCATGAAGACGCACGTTAGGTCGTCAACTTGAGGCCCAACCTCAACAGTATTACCATCAGTAATAGTATACTCGTATCATCGCCAAGGCTTTGAGCAGCGTCGCTTTGGCGAATCTAATATGTTTTTTTAATAATACTTACCTGTTCGCTAGCTGTGGTACTTCATATAAATGCTCGTGCCTTGTCGATGAGCTCATATGCCTTTGGGTTCTTCTAGAATCCATGGTATGGAACTCTTCGTGTATCGTAAGATCCGGTTGGTTTGTAAGAGTCCTTTTTATTACATTTCCAAAGTAATGTGACCCTGTGTTTAAGTAGTTTATTGAATAAAATTTATTGAAAAAGTGAATAGTCAACTTTAAAAATAAATAGAAACTTTTTCAATAATATTCAAACCAAAGCAAACATACCCCGGTGCGGTGGTTTCACATACGGTGAGGTTTCATCCATTTTAATTTTGATGTATTTAATCCCCAATAAAATTATAACAATAAATATGAGAACAGATACAGTCAACGCTAAGAATACTGGCCAGTACGAAGTACCTGAGAAAAATAATTTACACAATAATATTGAGAATGCCGTTGCACAAATAGAATACTTTAAAAAACTAATATATTTTAAAGTAACACTTAACAATCCGTTAACCAGTTTAGGTTTACTGAAGGTTAATAATAGAATTTATACACAAACTACAGAGACAAATAGGATAATATAAATATATATATATATTAGATAGTTGAACACAACAAGTAACACTTATTTTGGTCTGCAAAATATAAATATTGATTCAAGATAAAGTTGGTCTACACAAAATACTCTCGTGATACTGTATCTGATATAGTAAGTACTTGACTAGTAGGAAATACGTATTCATTTATGAATTTCTTCATACAGATAACTGGCCACAAAAGATGGAATAAAGACCCTTTTGTTTCTTAATGTAAGTGATCATTAGGTACGTCTTAGATTATCTCAGGTTACTGTCCATACCTCTTTTATAGCATATTAATATAGGTAAGGAATATTTTAATAATATTAGAGGCAAATATTTTGATTCTGAAAGACCATGTATCGTTTGTACTTGTTTGTATCTAATTGGCGAAAGCAGATATAAGGAGGTGTGATATAAAGCGTATGCGCAGTTAGAAACTGGTAGAAACTTGCAGAAGGGACTAGAACCGCCTTCTCGTATGATGTGACGTCAAAGGTGGTGCTTCGTTTAGTCTGCTTGTCTACTTCCTACAACTTCAGTAATGTAAATATACTACAAAATGTTAGATAATATTTGTTCAGAAAAAAAATTAAATTCCATTTTTGACACATCAGCAAATGCCCATGAAGTTGAAAAATTCAAATGTCCATACATAAATTCAGTTAAAATTTTACATTGACATTTTACATAAAACTCAAAGGAAAAGACCTGATAACCCAGTCAATCGTATCCGCACGAGTAATAGATTAGTAAAAGTAATCGTACCATCTGTAAGACTAGATTTGGATGTCCTTACACATAAGGGACATTGAGCCACTTGGTGATCAGGCCCTCGACATGCACTAATACTGAGACATCTTCTCCTTCTAGAACGAAGGCAGTCGGAATCACATCGCGACCATTCTGACCACTGCGACCAGCGACCTAGAAATAACAAGTCCTCAACTATTGGAAAAAAATAATTAATTCCTTGAAAATATTAGGTATTTAAGGTAATGTACGCGTGCATTGAACATAAAAAAAACAAAAAGAGAAACCCACAAATGACTCACCCACTAATAGATCTGTTGACTCATCCGCCAATTCGTCAAGGTCATCTAAAGAAAAAGAAAAGCTGGTTTAAAAGGTTAACTATTTTATATGATAGTAAATACTCATAGTAGGAGTAAATAAAGATATAGAGTTTCCACCAAAAAAGGTCCATAGAAATTTTGCACAAGTCATATTTAATTAAGAAGTAGGCGATTTTTGTTTTGTTGGAATTATGTACTAGAAAGCAGTACGTGATTAAAATAATTGTCATGCACATTCTGTCAATGCATGTGTTTCCAAAGAAGATTTATTTCATTTAATATTAAAAATATTTATTCATTAGATCACGAGATCACTTATAACCTTATTGTTACTGTTACTTTGGCTGCTTTTGATGCTTTGAAACCCCAAGCAATAGGTTTACACTTTATATCTCAAAAATTGGTTTTGTAATAAAACGGGAAACTAAAGTTATACGTACAGACAAATTCTTACCTAATTCACAATCTATACAGTCTTGAGTCTTTTGTACATTAGGTCCTACACATGGCTGCCCTCCATTAAGCGGCCTGGGTGCTGTACAGGACCTTTCTCTCTTCCTTCCTAATGAACCAGACGTTCCTTGGTCTTCGCAGTAGCAGTCGATCCAAGATGACCATGTACTCCAACCTCCGTTGACTGATAGACGACATTAAGAAGTTAAACAGTAAGTTAATGAAAGACAAACTCTTCGTCATGAGGACTTAAGCAATTCGCAAGACGACCAACACAGTTAGAGCGCTTTCACATTATGTTATACGATATCGGCTGTCGGATACATACCTGATATCTGGGTGAGTATAATATATGAAATAATCCTGTCTTTTATACATTTCACTTACCCGCGATCAGATATGAAAACGTCTAGCTATCCCTTCGGGAATTATTTCCCGAATCAAACGTGCATAAAGTCATCCCTGTTTCTACATAAAGTTACAAGTTCAAACAGTTATACAGAGTGTAACATTGATATGGGTCACTGAGGGAAAGTCTGAAACTATAAGATTTACGAATATCTATTCTTAGGAATCATGTCATCGATTTTAGTATAAATAAAAACTTAGTTACAGTAAACACAGAAAATTAAAATACAAGTAATTAAGTTGTTACATACCAAATACAGTGAGAAGAGCCGGCTCGGACATTCTTTTGCCAGCTAAATTCTCAGCGACGCAAGTGTAGTTCGCCATATCCTGCAAATTGTATCGCTATTCAAACAACGGTGTCATTTTTGATGCATTTTTATTAAACTATTTAGAATATACAATACCGTATTTACCAATGTATTTCGTAATAAAACAGTGGAGATCGTCTGTGACTAAATAAAAGATAAATAAAATACAAAACAGAGGATTGTTTTTCAACCGACTTCCAAAACAGAAGGAGGTTCTCAATTCGACTGTATGTTTTTTTTAATGTTTTTAACCTCAAATCTTCGGATTGGGTGCATCCGTGCCTCGGAGAGCACGTTAAGCCGTCGGGCCCGGTTGTCATACTAACATCTATGGCAGTCGTTAGGGGTAGTTGGAGCCCTAAATCAATAATCCGACCGGTCTAACTACAGAACTTCGATATCACCCATGGGTTGTGGAGGTCAGATGGCAGTCGCTTCACGGAAAATATCGAAGTTCAGCCGAATCGCAGTTAGACTGGAAAGCCGACCCCAACTGAGTTGGGAAAAGGCTCGGTGAATGATGATCTTCAGATTGGGTGAACCGATTTTGAATTATTTTTAATTGGAATCTACTACTTCCCAAGTGGTCCCTTTTCAATTTGGTCCCATTTCGGTAGTTTGAAGTCGGATGCTGTGTCAATTTTTGACGTGTAATTTTTATTCATTCTTGTCTGTCTCTCTGTCTGTATACTCGTAGTACAAAATAGGTAGGTAATCTTCGAAGTTACGGAACACCTTTCCTTTGGATTTCACAGATAACGCTTAGGCATAGGGCGTCTGACTTTATTTTATTGACATTGAATGGCAGGTGCGTTTCACGAGAGTTGTGCTGGGGTCATCAGTACGCTAATTGTCATTAGCGTACTGATCACAGCTTACAGAACTAAATGAGATCAAGAATCTTAAACTCACCAATAACGAAGCCTGTTTAATGGACAAATCCCCTTCTTTAGAAACCTGTACATTATCATCAGGGACAACAGGTGCTCCATTCTTCAACCAATATAATTGTACGAACGGTGCAGCTGGAGGAGGCTCACATCGGAATGTTACTGATGTATAATGTTTTATTAGTTGCGATTGAGGTGCTACTGAGAAGTGCTTCTTTATATCTAGATAACACAAAAAAAAAAAGCTGAACTCATCATGTGTTTGGCACTCATAATGAGTTTAATACTGGTCGTTGCATCAAGGTCGCAGAAAGCTAAATACCGAAGGTTGTGGTGCTCGTTGGGGAGGGATATGCCTAGTAAATATAGACTATTCAACATAATTAGATTTTTTCATTTCGAATACGTTACACCAAACATGTAACTTTGATAAAAAAGTATGACAAAGAAATAGTAATTTCTTTATCATACATACAACATTATTTAATATTAAAATTTAAGTAGGTACGAGTCCTCGTATACACTCAATTTAATAACGTTGAGAGGAAATCATTGAAAATGTCGTCTGTTCTACGCAGAACAAAATGAAATATTCATATACTTACATACGTGGATGAGATCATACGCTGTTTAGAGATATATTAAACTCTTCAACGTCTCTCTTAATAAGTCATGATATGAGTATATGTATCTCGTACATACGTAAGTACAAAACGCTTAAAATATTCTAACGTTTGTATAAACCGAGTGATGTTGAAATTGCATAATTATTCGCTTCCAAAAATGTGTCTATAGTACGAGTATAATGCAAATGTATCCTTCTATACTACTAATTCCTACAATATTTTGACATTTTCTTAAACCGAACACAAAAAGTTACGACGATAAAGACCTTTTTAACGTTCCCACGCCTAAACCACAGGACTGATTTTGAGAAATTGTGATTTATACATAGAAAAATATGTGTTTTTGTTCAACATGCGTCATCGAAATTCATCTTCCACAGAGCATTTTCCCTAGTTGAGGTCAGCCTTCCAATCTAACTGCAGTGTGGCTGAACTTTAATATTTTGTGTGGAGTGAAATCCATCTGACCTCCACAACCTTTGGACGATATCGAATATATTATGTACCATCGTATATAAGTATAAATAAATAGTACAATAATAGCAACATCTAGTCAGGCCGGTCTTAGGATGGGTGACCATTTTCTTAAGACGCTGAGACCCTTCGTGCCTCGGAGAGCACCTTAAGCCTTCGGTCCCGGTTGTCATACGAACATCTATGGCAGTCGTTAGGGGTCGTTGGAGCCCTAAATCAAAGATCCGAACGGTCTAACTACAGACCTTCGTTATCGCCCATGTGTTGTGGAGGTCAGATGGCAGTCGCTTCACGGAAAATATCGAATTTCAGCCGAATCGCAGTTAGACCGGAAAGCCGACCCCAACAGAGTTGGAAAAAGGCTCGGTGGATGATGATGATGATGAAATAGTACAATAATAAAACTCACAAGCCAATTCGATAGTAGCAGGTTGACTTCGTATATGTCCGCGGCTGGTCCACGCAAAGCATGAACACTGATACTTGTCACTTCCGAAGTACTCCTCAACATTCTCCCTAGTCACTTTACACTCTCCCTCTATAATACGCACTCCTGTTTGAGGGTCCACAAACTCAAAGTTCAACGCTGTAGTTTGAACGCCGTTGCATTTGAAAAATACCTGAGTTGAAATCAGAACAGGGTTAGTTTTGAAATACATTTAAAACTTTATAGTGGAAAATGTATAAAGCTAGACAAAAGTAAATAAGGGTTCTTATGGGCATTGTTTTAACCCTAGTGTAAGTATTAAAACAAAGCATTCACCCACACAATGGCTTGAAAATAGCAACAGAACAAAAGTACAAAGTCAGATTAATCCTTGCTACCTTACTAATTAAAGTACCTAGACTAAATTTTATGTAAAAAAACCAGCCAAGTAGGTGTCGAGCCACTCATAAGAAAGGGTTCCGTAGTTACTCATAAAAGCCTCTATAACTCCTGAACAAACAGAGTTATACCCCATCCATTATAGTTTTCCTTCAGAGTTTATTACATGGACTACCTACATGATTTTTTTAGGTTTACTATTTTCGCAAAAACATGCTCTTTAAAGATAAATATTTCGCAAACGAATGCTTAATGCAAAAATCATTTTAGCAACCTCTTTATGTTTTTTAAAGACCTGTCTAATGATACCCCACACGATGGGAATATCTTTCCATCGTTACGTTTGCACTTAGTACTTTGTTGGCGTATTAAATATACATATCCATGCAAAGTTTCATCTTTCTAGCACTAACCGTTTGGGAGGAAAGCCGAGGACAGACGCACGGACGGACTTGATGGAACTATAAGGGTTCCGAGACTTTTACTACGAAACCCTAAAAAGAAGTGACTCAAGTTACTAAATATGACGCATAGAGAGTTCTACAAAGAGCTTAGTCGTGAATTGAATCATGTTAAGATTTCGGTACATAAGTGGGTATCAAGGACTCTAACTTACTTGTTAAAAAACTCTAAACTAAAATCTAGAATACGACCTCGTCACAGTATATTGCTCTAAGAGGATAAGCAGATGCGTATTATTGGCAGACGTAATTCTAGAGCCTTAAGAGGTAAACGAAAAAATAAATATGAATAGCAAATTCAATGCTGTCTGAAAGGGAACTATCGTCCGTTTAGTTTTTGTGATTAATATTACTGTAATTATTATACAATTTATAAAACTCTACATAGTAATATTTTCAAACCTAAAACTTAGAAAAAGTGTTTTTTATATGGCGTGTACTTCTGATAAGAAAGGATTTTCCAAAATTCTACTCCTAAAGGGGTGAAAAAGGGGGACATAGTTTGTACGGGACAACGTGACACCTCAGAAACTACTGCACCGATTTCAAAATTTCTTTCGGTAATTTAAAGCTACATTTTTAGCGAGTAACGTAGGGTATATAACATCACGACAGAGTTCATAGGAGCGGACCAGCATTGCGTGTAGACTATAGCTTGTTGGACGTTAATAACCGCAATGTCTCAGAAATAGTAATTCCTAGGAAAAAAGTTAAGAAGACTTATTTGTAGGTTATTTTATTATCTATAATTTTGTATAAAATCAATTTTTTATATAATTCACTGTTTACGAGAAAAATCCAAAAAACCGAAAATTTTTAACTTTTTAACTTTTCAATCTTGAATAATTTTTTTAGCACAAGTCGGATCGATGGAAACTTTTGATATTTGATTTAAAAAGATGTACTTAATACCTGCACCACTTTGCAGCTCTATACAAATTAATACAACCTTACAATTTTGTTTCGAATATTTTAACTGGATAACTCTGTTAGCTACCTGATTTGAGATTTCTTTTTGAGATATATGTGGGAGACTCGGTAAAGTAAAGCTACTTACAAAAAATGAGCTTGCTATTAATCAATATTTTTCAATGTTCTACGGCCCGTGTACTATAATGCTAACTCTACATGTACGGTTTACCCGTACATCAAATTACTTTACAATTTTGATATTAACTTACTAAAATTCATTTCAGAATATCTCTTTTTACTTAATTTTTTTTAACATACACACTTTATTTTTAAGCAAGAACATCAAATTAAAGTAAGTTAATTCAACCAATATTTGCGACTTTCTACGAGTATTAGTTGTAAAACCATGCAATTAATTAATCAATAAACTTACTTTTAAAGCGTTAGCCGCCCTACATTTTAAAACAGCCGGTTTATTTTTAACAACATAAGTATTTTCTGGCTCCAAAAGAAATATTGGCAGATTGTCTTTGGGTGTATGTAGCGGTATCTTATCATCTATGAAAGAAGCATCGTGAGTATCACTTCTTACAGTTACTGAGTCTGGAGAATCTTTATAATTAGACTCTTTGCTATCGTAATCATAGTCTGGGTAAGGTATTTCGTCTTCGTCCTCATCATCTTCGTGTAACTCACTGTTTGTGAATACTGGAGGTAAGAAATAATCCTTTTCATTTGGCTGGTGGTTTACTAGCTCTAACGGTTTATCTTCTTTAATATCTTTATGTATGTCATCTGGTTGACGGTTGGAATCTAAAATAAATATTGTTTTTCTATCAAATCGTTTTACCTTACGTAGGTAAATAGGTACCTATAGTATTAAAACCTTATTTGCGTAAGGTGTTACCAAACCAATCCTTAGATCGCCATTCAACCCTAGTAGTTTCTGAATAACACTGTTGATCGACGATCGTCTGATTAATCGGTGAAGTAGAGACTACAGATTAACATCGATCGAATCATTCATCGTCGATTAATACCATGGATTGTCGATCCATTGATTGATCTAATAACACTCGTAGGTTTTAGAATCAGATTCTGAAATCCGTGAACCGTTAAATATTTGACAGATTTGTACGAAAATTACCACACAGAGAGAAGAGACTTTCTATCCCGCTATTAAATCCCGTGGGAATTGGGAACGGTTGTTTACTTCAACATACCTGTATTATTCAGGATTATATTTTTGGATCAAATATAGAAAACTTAAAATAATTATTATCATCTACACAATATGTATTGAATAAATTATATTAGATTTTTTTTTCAATTTCAATATGTAAATCTGAAATATACATTGCAATAAGCAAAACTGTTTTGAAAAAATGCAGTATTATGATTATTAAGTTTTGCATTATAATTATGAAACGAAAACATTCAATAGTGTAAGTCTCAACCTCCACTTAAAACTATGTTTCAAACACTAAACTTAACTCAATTTAAGTAAATTCTATTAGACGGTTTTTTTTCAAACCTCTATAAATAGCAGGTACTTACTTTTCACTGGTTCTTGTCCTTTCACGTGTAATACCAACTGTATTTGTAGTATAAACACGAAAGTCCAAAACTTCACTTCCATTTATGAACTTAAGTCCGCGACAATTTTTTAAAAAAACATCTGAATTTTCGCGGACATCTTGTTCCATTACTGCCAACAACAACAAATCACATTTTTAAACTTTAAAATTTCGAAAGATTCCAAACTCGCGGCAATTTTTTTTTAATTCATTGCACTTAGAACCGAAATGACCGTAAAATGTAAATGAATGTCTGCTGTATTAACAGTTGTAAATGAATCAAATTAATTAATCGTAAAAGTTTTCAATTTAACTATAACGTTGGGGTAGATGCTAGCCGCGCGACACACAATATTAAACTGAGATATAGGGGATGAATGAGAATGTATTCAGCCCTCTATCACCCTTTTTGCGCATGCGTCAACCTAACAAAACAAAACTTCTAAACATAAGAATAAACGTTTTCGTTGTTCAACAAAAAGTGTTTTTAATTAAATATTTGGATCTATCAATGTGTCCCCGACATTGTAACTTACCTAATTAAGAATTCACTATTTATTAAAATTAATCATAGTTGCTTCTTGGTGAGCGAGAAGTTATTATTTAAAGAAACACCTTTGGAACCAAAAATAAAATTCACAATGTACGGCGAAGATAACATGCCCGCAAATAACTGTTTATACAGACCTCTGATGTAGAATAACAAAGGATGATCAGCGTTGAATATAAGATTTGAAGGATGTTTTGCAGGCTTCCCAACGGCAACAAATAGAAAACATTCGTGTATCATATAAATCAAAACACCACTGTCAAAAGTCACAGTCCTTCTTACTTTCTCACAAACGGCTAGTGATCTAGGAATTGTGGAATTTCGACTTTCAGGCAAGCCTATAGTCTATAGGCAAGCCTAAATAGGTTCTGTAATTGTTTGAAATTATCTTTCTTATGGTTTTAATTTGGATTAGTTATCAGATCGGTGTAGTCAATATTGACTTACCCATTCATCTACTTGCCAGATAGCTATGAAATAAGTAGTAAGCCTGTCTAGGCATATTATGTGTCAAAGTCCGCCGGGCGCCACTGGAAATACGTTCTGCTTGTAACCAGAGACGCTCGGCAACGGACGTTAGAGCCTCGAGCGGCCGGAATTAAAAAAAAAGGCATATTATGTGTTAAAAACTATCAGTTGAGATGAAATTCATTCAGTTGTCAAAAGAAATGCATGTGATTAAAGAAACATGATTAAAACGTATTCAATTAAAAACAGTCATGGATACTTATCGATAGGCACGTTACCATAGGCATGTTTGCCAATGTATACTTAACGCTTGATTAGAAACGTGCCAATCTGGTTACCAAATGGCTGAAGGCCGTTCTTCTACGTCTTCCGTCATTTTGACCAACTACTTTCTATTAACAGGAATCTAGACATATGTGCCATGGTTACGGAGTTTTCTTCGTTGTTTTCTTTCTTTCACATGCGTCACCATCATCACACCATGATGGAGCCATCATTTTCATATCTAAAATCGATGACGTGGTTCCTAAGAACAGATCTTCGTATGTTTTATAGTTTCAGACTTTCCCATACTGACCCATATGAATTTTACATCCTGTGTATGATGCAAAGAATAACATAAGCAACATCATAAATATAGGCCGTGTTCGGGGAACATTTTTTGATTATAACCAAGTGACGTCTTTCAAACGCTTCGATGACGTCATACTTCAAACCTAGCCGACCTGTGATGCTAGTAGCGCGAAAGCGCGCTCCCCGAACATGGGGCAACGTCACCCAACGCTTCCTATACTATATGAAATTGATTATAGTTGTTTTTGGTGAGAGACAAATAAAAAAGAAACATCACATTTGTAATTTTGAGAAAATGTATTTATTAATTAACAAGAAAATCTAATTCACAATCTACGGTGATAACAATAGGCCCGCAAATAACTGTTCATAATGAGCTCCGATGTAGAATAAGAAAAGATGATCAGCGTTGAATATAAGATTTGAAGGATATGTACCAGAGCCACCTAAGAGTAGCATTGCTGTAACAAATAGAAAAAATGTGTGTATTAATAAAATAACTCAAAGCACTAAGGTACAGTGGCGACCAAAAGTCCACTGTCATTCTCAAAAAGTTCTTTCTTTCTGTATCACAAACGGCTTGCGGTTTATTTTGATAAACAACGTTCTATTAAAAGGAATCTAGACTACCTGGACCTACGATTTTCCTATCCATACACCTACTTCTACTTTTTCCTTATGTATTTTGTTATCGCCATCTCTGTGTCTGAAAATTTATCATATTTTCTTTCTTAGTTGTTTTCTTTCTTTCACATGCGTCACCATCATCACACCATTCTAGCCATCACTATTACATCTATATACCCATGGGGGGAGCAGGTCATACCCACGTTTGTTGTTCTCACGTAAAAGTGGTTTTAGCAGCTGCATGATGTGTTATACTTACAAGTGCCACCAATGCTGACAAGTATAAATTATAAACTATTTGTATCATAGTTCGTTCGGCGATATGAGGTTAAGATAAGGTTATAAGAGGTAACTTTACGTAAAGGGTGGTATTAGGTAACTTTTATGATGCCACAGAGTGAAGCCGATCAGCTTATGTTATTAAGTCAATTAATTAAAAATAAGTTTAAGTTTAAATTGATAAGTACCTGTCATGGAGTATTTAAAACCCCGGCAAAGAGCTGTTCAAAATTGCTTTTAATGAAAAACATGAAAGGATGATCAGCTCGAAATTTATTTTCATATATTAGTAGACTGAGCTGCGTTAAAGTGGCTGTAACAAAGGGAATATTGGTTATGAAATACCTACAAAATAAATAGAACTCTGACGTAAAACAAAAATGTAATAAAAACCGGCCAAGTGCGAGTCGGACTCGTGCACCATGGGTTTTGTACCAAAACGGCAATAAAACACGTTTGTCGTATGGGAGCCCCCTTAAATATTTAATTTTAATTTGTTGTTATATAGGGAACAGAAATACATCATCTGGGAAAATTTCAACCTTCTAACTATCACGGTTCATGAGATACAGCTCAACACGGACGGACGGCCGGATGGACGGACAGAGAAGTCTCAGTAATAGGGTTCCCGTTTTACCCTTTGGACTTTGGGTTCGGAACCCTAAAAAATAACCTACATAGCCTAATATCCGCACTAGCCTGCTTTACTGAAGGGGTAGACTTTTTACTTTCAGCTAACTTTGTTGGTCCCACATAACAGTGAGTATAATACCTATTGGCCCAGGAACTTTCAATGTTCGAACACAGGGTCCGGATATTAAGAATTTTAATTAAAACATCACTTTGTAATTAAAAACATTGTATTTGCGTCATCAATCCGGTTGGTTAACGACTCCAGCGAAGAGTTGCTCGTGACTGGATACAGCCGTGATATAAAATAAAAAAGGTGCGTTCGCCTTAAAGACTATTGGTAGTGCCTTCGTCGTCATCATTGCTGCAAAGATTAACAAAATTCGTCATAAAGAAATCACTATCATAACAAATAATATTTCGGACCTTTTTTAACACAGCTCTAGAGTCCAAAGTTATGGGATCTAGATAACTGATAAAAATACTTATATACTTCTAAATACACACGTAATGTTAGTGAGAAAGTACACCCTGACACAGAATACACCATAGTATCATCCAAGGAGCTTTAGTGGTACTAGCCAATAGACCACCACCTAACCATTAGGTTCTCAATCTAGATAGATTAAGAATTATAATAATTATATTATATTCAAAAGAACAGAAGAAATCGTGTGTATGTACCTCCATTTCATAATTTTTGTATAAAAAATTAGCGTAAGCGGTATTATTTTCAATAGAATACAAGACAGTGTTTTTTTTTTTTCCAAAGGGGATACTATCATTTTCTAATAGCTGTATATCCGTCCGCACACTCATATCTTTTGTTTATTTGAAATTTGTCAATGCAGGTTTTATTTTTACTAATGACATGATTCCTAAGAACAGATCTTCGTATGTTTTATAGTTTCAGACTTTCCCATACTGACCCATATGAATGTTATATACAGGATATGATGCAACTAGCATAGTGTGGCTGAAGAATAACATAAGTAACATCATATAGGCCGTGTTCGGGGAACATTTTTCGATTATAATAGAGTGACGTTTTTTCAGAAGCTTCAAATGCATCGACGACGTCATACTTCAAGCTTAGCCGGCCCGTGATGCGCTAGTAGCGCGAAAGTGCGCTCCGCGAACATAAGGCAAACGTCACCCAACGCTTCCTACATGAAATTGATTAAAGTTGCTTTTTAGTGAGAGACAAATAATAAGATAGATTGTTTTAAAAGAAACACCACATTTGCAACTTGGAGAAAATTTACTTATTTAGGTACCAACAAGAAAATCATATTACAATAAATAAATAAATAAATATGTTAGGACAATTCACACAACGGCATCTAGTCTCAAACTAAGCAGAGCTTGTGATATGAGTACTAGATAAACTGATATAATAAATACTTATATACATTTATTTTTTTGTAAATACATACATATTATACATAGGAAACACCCAGACTTCGGTACAAACGTATGTGTCATCACACAAAGTTTGTCCCGATCGGGAATCGAACCCGAGACTCCAGTGTCGAAAGCGTATGCCGTACCGACCACGCCACCGAGTCAGTCACCGACCACGCCACCGAGTCAGTCTTACAATCTACGGCGAATATAATATGCCGGCAAATAACTGTTCATAATGAGCTCTGATGTAGAATAAGAAAGGTTGATCAGCGTTGAATATAGCATTTGAAGGATATATACCAGAGGCAGTGAAGAGTATCGTTGCTGTAACAAACAAAACATGTGTATATCAATAAATTATAAATCAAAGCATTAAGGTACAGTGGCGACCAAAAGTTCACTGTCATCTCACAAAGTTTTTGTCATCTCACAACCTTGACATCCTTGGCATAGACGTTCATGTAAGTGTGTCGTGGAAAGATGTATAGGGCTAGCTTCGCGGAAACTAGTAATACTGAATAAGGTAAAGCGATTCTTTACACCGCACCAGAGGTGTCTGCTGTACAAGACGCAGATTAGACCCTGCGTCGAATACTGCTGTCACTTCTGGGACGGCTCCGCGAAGTATTTACTGGACGCTCTCGACGCTATGCAGCGACGGGCTATCCGTATTATAGGTTGTCCGGAGGTAACGGGATGCATTGAGCCGCTAGCTCAGCGCCGAACAATAGCTTCCTTGGCCGCATTCTACCGTATTTACCACGGCGAGTGTTCTGAAGAGCTCTTCAATCTGATCCCACCCTCTTCCTTCCGATCCCGAACAACGCGTGCCGGGCAGAGATGCCACTCCCACACAGTGGATAGCATGTTCGCGAGAACCGAACGTTTTAAACGTTCGTTTCTCTGCCGAACGATAGCGGCCTGGAACGCCCTGCCTTTGCACGTGTTTCCTCCCACGTATAATCCTGGGTTCTTTAAGCGGAGCGTGAAGAGGCACATCAGTAGGTCGTCAAGTTGAGGGCCACTCTCTATAGTATTATGTGCTGTGAGAGTGGCCCACAATCGCTAGACGTCGTCAAGACTTACCACCAGGCGGGAGGCGTCAATTTGGCGACCCAATACAAAAAAAAAAAACGCAGATCGTTACCGGGCATGGATGCTTCAGTACCTACCTACCTGTTCATTTCTGGTCTCCTATATTTTTAAGCTGATGAGTAAGATGGTAAGGGGCATAACCCAACGATACTGAGCGCATTGTGTCTGAGCGTGCCGGACCGGTACGTGTGGCGCCGGCGCCGGCCGCCTCTGCTGGCTATCCCGCGCGTGCACATTTCTCCTGGCCGAGACGCCGTACGGCCGCGCTCTTCGCGCCCTCAATGCTATATCGGAAATAGTAGATGTGTTTTCGTGTCATTTGAGTGAGTTCACAAAGGCAGCATTTATGTAATTAGTTACAAAAGTTACTAGCTATCGCATTGGGGTAACCTGTAATGGTAGTTATAAGTATAGTCAATAAATAAATAAATAAATAAAAAATTTCATCGTGAGGTCACATCCCGGTGTCAACACTGCGAGGTTTCCGATGACGACACCGCACTCCACACATTGGTGGAGTGCTCAGCATGGGCGAGTCAGCGCTGGGACCTCGTAGTGGGTCTGGGCATGAATACCCTCTCGCTGTAGACCATGCTTCAAGCCATGGTCTCCAGCGGGAGTGGGTGGAACGCGGCCGTGTCCTTCTCCGAGCCTGTCATACTCCCGAAGGAGGCGGTCGAGAGGGAGAGGGAGCGTACCCTCCACGCCGAGTTCCGAAGTCAACGGCGAGGGCGCCACAGACTCATCTACGCCCAAGATCATTGACCTTCATGATCGGGGCCTAAGGACGGCGCCGTCCTTACAGAAGCAGGCCAGAAGGGTCGACTGAGTGAATCTGGTTGCGTGCTGCGGCCTACCCCACCGACTCGGAATTCTCATCCCGACCAAACCCCCGAAGAAGCCACACAGATGGTCAAAGTCCGCCGGGCGCCACTGGAAATACCTTCTGCGTGCGTACCAGAGACGCCCGACAGCGGACATGAGAGCGGTTGGCGTTTAGTGCCCACTTTTAGTAAACACTTTCTTTTTTAAACCGTTACAAATATATCAGAAATGGTTTAAGTATAGTAAAATCAGGCTAAGTCAATAAATAAAGATTATAATGAAATTATTGAATACAAGTGTAAATTAATACCTGTCACGGAGTATTTAGGACCCCAGCAAAGAGCTGTTCAAAATGGCTTTTGATGAAAAACAAGAAGGGACGATCAGCCCGAAATTTATTGTGGTATATTTGCAAACTGACTAGCTCAATCATGTCTGTAACAAACAGAAAATTGTTGTATAAATTTCTACAATTTAAACTTTAGGCGCACCCTGTATTACGTTGGTGCATTATGCAATGAATACTGTTTACCTCCTTCGGAATTAAAAAGTAATTCCATATGTCTGTCGTAGATTTATTGTGGTTAGAGCAGAAGGAAATGCTTCTTGTAATGTTAGTCTACCCCAGAGACTTGGGAATACTTGGGATGCCGATCGCTTCGCTCTTCATACTATATCTGTGGTACACGCGTTTTAAAAAATCCTCGTCATATTGCTGAAAAGCATAAGAACTAATTTCTTCAACTTCTGTCTGTACTTCAATCTGTATTAGATATCGTCAATTCAATTCTTTGTTATGGCCTCTGCTTGCACTTGCAGCAACTTGCCAATGACCAGTGAGTAAAGCTAATTAGATATCGTTATTGTCAGATGACATAGACGTCAAAGTTTGTTTACAAATTCTGTATAGTGTATTTCTTGATTATTATGAAATATTTGTGCGTCAATGATGAAAAATATCAAAAGCCACTTAAGAAAAGTGATGTACGAGTATAATATAAATATTTACTTGTGAGCAAGGTAATCTTTAGGATTTAGGAAAGATATAATTTTAATCCTGATTTTATTCAGTATGTTAAAGATTATTCCAAAAATTTCAGAAAAGCGTGTGTTGCTGCCAAGTCATTATATTTGAGTAATAAGATTAAACAGTCCAACAATAAAGTCAAAACGACTTGGAATATAATTAATGCTGAAACCGGTCGCCTAAAGCCCCGTGACTTTGAATTAATTATTGATAATAAAGTCATTAACAAAGAACCAGATGTAGCACAATCCTTTAATAATTTTTTTATAGACATACCCGCGAATATAACTAGCTCCTTGAATTCTTGCCCAGTTAAAGCTCAACGTATGCTGGAAAGCGGCATGAATCAGTGTCATATCTCATTTAGCTTTGAATATGTAAACCCCAATCTAATATATAAAATTCTCGTGTCACAGTTTTCGTTGCCATACTCCTCCGAAACGGCTTGACCGATTCTTATGAAATTTTGTTTGCATATTGGGTAGGTCTGAGTATCGGACAACATCTATTTTTCATCCCCCTAAATGTTAAGGGTAGTCCACCCCTAAAGCAAAACAACGTTTGCCGGGTCAGCTAGTCTAATATATAAAATTCTCGTGTCACAGTTTTCGTTGCCATACTCCTCCGAAACGGCTTGACCGATTCTCATGAAATTTTGTTAGAATATTGGGTAGATCTGAGAATCAGACAACATCTATTTTTCATCCCCCTAAATGTTAAGGGTAGTCCACCCCTAAAGCAAAACAACGTTTGCCGGGTCAGCTAGTCTAATATATAAAATTCTCGTGTCACAGTTTTCGTTGCCATACTCCTCCGAAACGGCTTGACCGATTCTCATGAAATTTTGTTTGCATATTGGGTAGGTCTGAGAATCGGACAACATCTATTTTTCATCCCCCTAAATGTTAAGGGTAGTCCACCCCTAAAGCAAAACAACGTTTGCCGGGTCAGCTACTGATATTATAAAAGTATTCAAGTCGCTTAACTCAAAACAGACAGCTGACTTGTGGGGTATTTCTGTAAAATTGCTTCAGTCCATTATTGTGAATATATCTCCACATCTAGCTGCAATATTTAATAAATGTGTCAATAGTGGAGTGTTTCCTGATCTCATGAAATACAGTAAAGTGATACCTTTATTTAAAACTGGATCAAAAAGCGACCCTGGTAATTTTAGACCAATTTCAATACTACCTGCCATTAGTAAAATTTTTGAAAAAATTATATTGCAGCAATTACAATCACATTTTAATTCAAATATGCTACTACATAATGAGCAGTATGGATTCACAAGAGGTCGTTCTACCATTCACGTAGGGGTAACGCTTCTGAAGCATATTTTCAATGCCTGGGAGAATAAGCAAGATGCCATTGGTATATTTTGCGATCTCTCCAAAGCTTTTGATTGCATTGAACAATACCCTATTACGGAAACTCAATTATTATGGTATCAGAGATTCGGCACTGGACCTAGTTGCCTCATACCTCTGTGATAGAATACAACATGTTGATATCAATGGTAGTCGGTCTTTAGGGGCTTCTGTAGCTATGGGCGTGCCACAAGGATCAATTCTAGGTCCGTTTCTATTTTTAGTTTACATTAATGATCTACCGTTCTATGTACAGAACTTGTGCGACATTGTTCTATTCGCCGATGATACATCACTTATTTTTAATGTTGATCGCAAGCTGAGGAATTTTGACGAAGTAAATAGTTCACTTGCACTAGTTCTGGATTGGTTTACAACCAACAATTTACTTCTGAACGCAAAAAAGACGAAGTGTGTTAGATTTAGTATGCGTAATGTTCAGAACTACGGTGCTAATATTATTTTGAACGGTGATACCCTTAATCTTGTAGAATCAACCGTATTGTTGGGTATTACTCTAGACAGTAAATTACAGTGGAACGTCCAAATATCGGGTCTTGCAGGGAAACTTAGCTCTGCGGCTTTTGCTATTGGTAAAGTCAGACAGCTCACGGATGTAGAAACTGCCAGGCTGGTTTATTTTAGCTATTTTCACAGTGTCATGTCGTATGGAATTTTACTGTGGGGCAAGGCAGCTGATATAGAGATCATTTTTATACTCCAAAAGCGAGCTATACGTGCGATTTATAAACTGAATGCACGAGTTTCTCTTAGAGAAAGATTTAAAGAAATAGGCATTTTAACAGTTGCATCACAATATCTGCGAATATTATGTTCGTTAAACAGAATATACATTTATACAGTGTGAACAGTGACATACATGCAATAAATACTAGAAATAAGCATAAATTGGTTGGGACGTATTATCGCTTACAGAAGGTTCATGACTCCTTTGCAGGATTTGGTGTGCGTTTTTATAACAAAACTCCTCTAAACATTATGAACCTTCCTTTGAATAAATTCAAAGTGGCTGTTAAGACACACCTCCTAAAAAAGGCATATTATACTATTAAAGATTATCTAAACGATACAGAGAAATGGCAATGAGTTGCTTGCTCATCACTCGAGCTACATAGAGGCTACTTCTGTTTGAAATGTTGTTTTATTGCTGAAACTCACTTATTATTGTTAAATTATTATTATTATGATATTGTAAGGTATGGGTACTTTGAGATTATGTGGCACCTTTAACTAGTATTTTGTGAATAACAGAGATTCATAATTTTTAAGTTCACTTGGTCCACACATGGTCACGTACTGCCCTTGCCCTCTTTTTATTGTTGTAACAGAATCATTGTATTTACTGGCGAATAAAAAGAGTGGTCGTGAATTTTTCTTGCCAGGTTCTTTCCTCACAGGCTCTACCTATTGCCTTGCGAATCTGGCGGTAAATGTAAATGTAGAAGCATTTTCTTTTTTTGACGTTCATAAGTGTTACTTTGTGACCTACATGAATAAAGATATTTTGATTTTGATTTTTGATTGGACTATATTTCACTAAATAACATTACGAACCTTGTTCTCAACATGTCTGGTAATTACATGATATAGTTACGGGCAAAGTAAATTGGCAAATTAGACACAAACTAAATCGCATTTGAAAGTTGTGTTTTAGGCATATTATCCTGATCGTCCGTAATAAAAATAAGATCAGTCAGACCTAAGTAGTATTTTCTTGACCTTTTTTTTTTAATTCCCGCCCCAAGGCCGCGGCCGCTCTAACGTCCGTAGTCGGGCGTCCCTGGTTACAAGCAGAACGTATTTCCAGTGGCGCCTGGCGGACTTTGACCACCTCTGTGGTCTCTGCAACCCCCGCAGAGACCACACATTTTTTGGTCGGGATGAGAATCCCGCATAGTTGGGGTTGGGTTTTATCCCGCGTCAGTGAGTGAATCTGGTTGAGTGCTATGGGGCAAAGGCCCCGTAGCACGCAACCCTTCTAGCCTGCTTCTGTAAGGACGGCGGGTGGCGATGCCACCGTCCTCAGGCCCCGATCATGGAGGTCGATGGTCTTGGGCGTAGATGAGTCTGCGGCGCCACGCCGCAGACTACGGAACTCGGCGGGGAGGGTACGCTCCCTCTCCCTCTCCGCCGCCTCCTTCGCGAGCACGACTTGCTCGCAGAAGGACACGGCCGCGTTCCGCACGATCCCCAGGTACAGTCTCCTGCAGGAAGCGTTGGGTCCCTTTAGGTATTTTTTTAAACCTAAGACACAAAAGAAAATCAATCTAGACTAGATGATTTCGACTTTTATAACGTCTGAAAAGCAGTACCAAGTTGATGAGGTGGCTTTTTATTTCAACTCTGAATATAATAATACTTTTATAGATTTTTTTTGGGTTTAGCGGGGTGGCTTCGTTTGGGACTTCCACCCCACTTATAGTACTAAAGTCGAGGCCGGACTTTTACTTAACACTAAGCCACCACAGTTTTCTCCATCACTTTAGCTGACGTCTAGCAACGGTGACGATCAGCGGCAAACCGACACGACCAATTATGCCCGTGAGGACCAACGGTGAGCGTTTACTCAGCCGTGTCCGGGGTACTACTTACAATATAATTATATCTTAAGTAAATGCCATGCTCTTGCTATTTTATTTTCATCAAAATTCTAGTGTGTGAATAAAATATTTGTACACTTGAACCTCGATATCCCCAGTAGTCGGTGGAGATCAGATGGCAATCGCTTCCCGGAAAATATCGAAACTCTGTCGCACCGGAAAGCAGACCCAACTGGATTGGAAAAAAGCTCGGAGGACGATGATTATTTGAATACTAGCCTATATCTTTGTATATGACTATACTTAGTGTTGCTGTTATCAATGTAGCACCTTCGTGGCAGGGTTTTTATATTCCTGGTCAGGCTTTATTTTATTATACTAGTTTATTCTATTCACTAAGGTTGCTTTTCCTGTCAAGCGTCTTTCCCCCCCATGCTTGCCACCTGGAATCTACTTCTATTTCATACTCTTCTTACTCCTTTCATACAGTAATGATTTGATTTTCCTGTCACGCATGCGTTCGTTAAAGTTCCAGTGATTAACCGAACAACGAAGTAAAGACTGACTTTATTTAAATGTATAGATTGCCGGTTATTGTATCTATACAATCTCAAATTAAAGCGAGATGAGAGTGCAGGTTCTCAGTATTATTAGTTAGTCAACAACATAGATATAGGTTATTATTAAAGTAACATGAAATGAATAAATGAAATCCCAGAAAAAAAGAGTAAAGTAAATACAAGGTAAATACTAACATTTCCTTGGATTCACGCTGGCGTGAACTAGCGTGAACGTACTGGTGACGTACTGATACCTCATCAGTTCGGTCAAGAGTTCTCTTTGGTTTCACTAAGTAGGTAGGGTAGGTACAATATGGGTTTTAACAATATCTATGCCATGTTCGCGTTATTTTCCGTTCCCAGTGAAATAAATAATTACTAGTTATCCCAGCGAACTTTGTATCGCCTCAAATATAAAAAAAAAAATGTATATATATATCTATATAAAATATATTTAAAAAAAAATGTATGTAAATTGAAAAACGCGACGCGTCGTATTAAATATATAGATATTATAGCTGAAGGCCGAAGTCTAGGTTAAGCAACATCGACGCAGGCCGGTCCATATTGGACCAAATAATTGTCGGAATGGAACCAAATTAATTTATTAAATGGCACCACTCGGGAAGCAGCAGTTTTAAATTTAAAAAAAAACAGAATCGGTTCACCCATTCAAAACTACACTTACCAGTTGCAGCTGCTGCTACGGTACCCTTTTCATCAACTTCGATGATAGCTTTTTGTATGCCAGCTGTGATATGTATTGCTGTACCTTCAACTACTTTTGTAAGATCGGAGAGCTCCGCGGACAAACTATATTTCATATTCATCTGAAAATTTCAAATTACTCATTCAAACTTCTTAGAATATACAGAATTGGATAGCTGTGGGATACCGTGTGGTTGTGATATATAAATCAAAACTGTAGGTTTATTAACTAACCATCCAACATTTATAATTTACCGTTTCTTATTCTCGCGAGAAGTTACGGGACAAATATCATCTATGATCAGTTTGATTCTCAACTTATCTCCACACATAATAATGACGCAGTAGAGGTATATTATGCACATTTCGCCAGTTATTTTATAGTTAGTCAGTCGGTTATTGATTCCACGTTCTAACGTGGCAAGTTTATTATATGCCAGAATCCCGTCCTTTGATCGAACTACTAGCAGGAAAGTGACTATAAGTCGCTAAGGTAATGCAGAGGGTCCTAAATTCTTTTTGCACTGTTCCTATTGATTTCATCCAAAATTCAACTTTTTTACTTAACTTTATAAGTAGTAGCTGATGCATTGGAATAGGCTGGGTGGGTAGGACTGCCTCTTAGATTAGGTAGGTCGTGAGACGCCACTGGATGCGTTTGGCTCAAGACCGAATGTTTTGGCGTTCGTTGGGGAGGTCGATTCCCAGCAGTGGGTGGGAATTGATTGAAATACATAATGATCATGAGTAGTAGATATCCGCAGCCTGGTCTACCCACATAGAATACCTTATGTGACTATAACTTTTTTCTTGCCTAACGAAGTTGATGAAATAAACTCTATTTATTGCCCTGAGATGAGCATAGTACCTATCTGCAAAGATTTCATAATTTGGTTGGTTGAATTTGAACTGACTCGACGATCGACCGTGGAACCCCAACCGTCAGCTAGAGAGCTTAACCGAACAAACTTAAATAACCAAACAACAAACCGAATTTAAATAGAACACAGAAGCAAATTAAACAGTTCGCTTACCTTTCTCAAAAAACTGAGCAGATCTATACTGGTTTCAATTTTAAACTTTGGAATAGTGACATCCACCTTAGAAGGTTTCATATTCGTTAGAGCCTGGTTGAGCAGATCATATGACAGTTTTAAAGTACGTAATAATAAAGGTAATCCGTCTTTCTTATTAGGTAGTATTATAATTAAGGCGCATTCCTCTCCCGAATATGGCAGTTCTATAATCTAAAAAAATAAGTATAAGTCTAAGGTGTAATCTTTGCAGCCAATGATCCGCGTCAGATAATTCTTTCGCTACTACACGTCAGAGTAATATTGGCCACTAGTATACAACTGTTGCGTAAAGATTCCAACCTCAACTGCAAATAGTGCTCCTGCCAATCAATGAACGGGGTTGTTACAAGTTTACGGTAACCGTAAAAGGTTTCACACAGCCAACGGAACCTTGTGTTCACCGGATTCACGGTGGTGTATGGTATACAATGAATGCGTTTACACGCCACACGTCTGGCGAACAAATTACGCCGAATGCACCGCGACCTTCCCTCGACGGTCCGTTCTCCGGCGAAAAAAATACTCTTCTAAAAGCGCCCTTAGCGGCAAATAGCCTTTCATTCATCCTATTATATGGAACTAAGAAAGCTACTTCCGAAAAGTGGTCATATAATATGCCTCTGTCTACCTCTTCAAGGGAACATGCCTAATTATGTTTGTTTAATTCACAGTTAGGTACAAAAGTATACTACATATATTATTATGTATCTATTTCTGCATACCAATATCCCGTCGGCTGTCTGAGAATGAGAACAAATCTTGCAAGTTAAATAAAAATTTTTTTTTTTTTATTTAAACAATATAATATTGTGCTTTCGAAAAATTCTGCTGATTCTGGAGCTGGACATAGGAAGTTGGTGTTTTAATTCGAACAAGAAATCGTAAAACAGTCGAGGGGATATTGCTACGTTAAGTATGCGCTAACCAACCTGTGCATTTAGAGCATCACTTTGAATATAGTTGAATCTGCCATCAACTTTCATCATGGGTACCATTTGATCACCGTGTAATGTGTAAAAGCGTTCTAGTTTGCCTAATTTAAATGGTTTTGCCCAAGTACCCTAAAACATAATAAAAAATTGGTCGGTAAAAACCTTAAGGGAATTACACGGATTAAAACGAACAGTGTTCAATAGAACACCGTTGGTTATAAACAATCAATTCAAACCGTGTATTACCCTACAGAAATTATAAACAAGTTAAAAATATGGCAAAAGTTTGCCATATATTTTAGAGTTTTCGAAAGTTTTTTCATAAAATCTAAAAAATGTCACATGACATGTAGTTCAACATCATTTTAGAGGTCTTTGACCATGCTGAGTTGATTGTAGCTGGTCTCAAGTCTCTAACTATTACCGTTCTCGATTTGACGTCGTTTTGACCTTCACCTTGAGATCAGAGGTCAAAGGTCAAGTTCATTTTGGGGGGTTTTCGACTATGCTAAGTCGATTGGCGTTTACACTGAGTCTCTAGCTCTTACCTCTTCTCGAGTTGAAAGTTGTTCACGGACGGACGGACGGACATTACTGTTGTATAAGAGATTTTCATCTCGAAAACTCTAAAAGAAGCAAAGATTGGATGATGTCAGTATTGGTCATCGTAGCTCATCAGTGGTCAGCATTCACCTTCCCCTTGTGTTTGGAAAAGGCCGTGGGTTCAAGTCCAGCGATTTCAGTTTTCGTGATTTACAATTTATCCTAATTGGGGGGCTATTTAACTGTCTTATTACTTATTAAAACAAAAAGTAAACTTTTAAATTTTAGTTTTTTAGTTTAAATTTTTATTTTATTTTATTTTTATTTTGAGTTTGAAGTTTTTTTTTAATTCCGCGGCCCATGTCCGCGGCCGCTCTAACGTCCGTTGCCGGGCGTGTCTGTTTCACACGCAGAAGGTATTTCCAGTGGCGCCCGGGTGACTTTGACCACCTCTGTGGTCTCTGCGGGGGTTTGGTCGGGATGAGAATCCCGCGTCGTTGGGGTAGGGTTTTATCCCGCGTCCTGCTATCCTGCTTCTTTAAGGACGACGGGTGGCGATCCCGCCGTCCTCAGGCCCCGATCATGGAGGTCGATGGTCTTGGGCGTAGATGAGTCTGCGCCGCCCTCACCGCTGACTACGGAACTCGGCAGGATAGGTACGCTCCCTCTCCCTCTCGGCCGTCTATTAAATTGAAGTAACCAAATTCAGTATTAATAAATGTTGAGTAAGGAGGAAGTAAGTTATTCCGATTTTTGTTTCGGAGTAAGAGTTAATCCCAACCATCCCCTAGTACCGGGCGAGACTGGAAATAACTTCTGCGTGTGCAACAGAGACGCTCGCCAACAGACGTAAGAGCGGCCGCCGTCTCGGGCCGCGGAATTAAAAACCATCCCCGAGTATAACTTCTACCTAAGCTATGACTAAACATTTGTCAGCCATTTCTCTATTGTATTTTTATTCATTGAAAGTATAAAATGTAAATAAATTACATACATAACACAGGCCCCAATGAGAAGGAGTATACGTGACCACTAATTTAAATTTAGCTAAAATTACCTAATTCAAATTAGGTAGGATTTATTTAAACCGAAGTTGTCCGTAGCAAATTTTTTTTTTGGTCGACAAAATAATGTGACTTGTATAAATATGTGTCATCTTACCTGAAAATATATAGCATTCACCAAAACAACAGTAAATAATGGGCCGATATCTTCTGGGCTTACTAATTTTTTAATCTTTTGTTTTGTATTTACAGCTACCTGAAGAATGAATAAAGGATGATGCGTCAAGTTGGTATATCCAATAAAAACCACTTGCATATGATAAGCTAACTCTATTGGCTATACCGGCCAGGGTTCATACATAAGTTCCCTTTATTATTTATGTGACTACAACATCGCTTGGCTTCACTTCATGGGTCTGTGGGTCGATAAAGTTGAAGCTGAATACGGACTTTAGTCGATAAGGTTATATATCGAACATAAAAGGTCGTCTGAACGATCTGAACCTGCAGGCGATCTGTTAATATGTGGGTCCCTTAGATCATCTCGTGTAAAGCTAGCAACAATCATTTGAATCATCAATCTCCCAACGAGATTTGCAGACGCGATTGTTTTATGGTCAGAGTCTAATGACAGGGCAAAGATGAATGTGAAATGAGTTAAAATCTCAATCGTATATATGTAAAAAATGCTGATTGTATTTGGAAACAAAAACAAATAAATAATAATAATATAAGCTTGTATGAGATCTAGACAACTGATAAACATACTTATATATTTCTAAATACATAAATAATATACATAGAAAACACCCAAACTCCGAAACAAACATTAGTGGATCACACAAATATTTGATTCGACCCGGGAATCGAACCCGAGACTCCGGAGTCGAAAGCCGATGCACTACCGACCTCGCCACTAAAGCAGATAAATCATCATAATCGGTTCCTAGACGACGAAGGTATCCGCGAACCAACATAAAAAAATATTCGTTGGTATTGAGCCACCTCCTTCTATGTTGGAGTCGCTTAATAAATCTAGGTAATTTTGATCTATACTTCACACTTACCCATTCATTTATAGCATTAGCAACCGCGTTAGGATTCTTAGTATCAATTATTTCTATTGAAGATCCGAATATAGCTTGTGTTTTGAGTATAAATTCCTTCTTGAGTGTGTAAATATTTGAAACATAAATTCTACTGGCCAGACTTACTTCCACACCCTTGAGGCTTCTGAGCTGGCGGAGGGTTTTTTTGTACGCTGGTTTTACCTATCAAATTTAAAATAGGTACTTACTAAGATACATATATTCACGCCTTTTTCCCTTGAAGGGTAGGCAGACACATTATTATACGCTAACAGATTTCACTAGTTGGTCCGAAGTAATTGCACAAAAAAATCTCACAGACGCGTGCCTCGAGATTCGCTCAGTGACGTCCGAAATTGTCCGAATATTGTGTCGGTGAGCAGTGTCAATGTGTGCGATGCTCGAGCGCGCTTTGTATGTTAGATTACCTTCCCTTCTATTTTCTTTCTGTGGGGTCTTACTTGCAAAGAGCCGGTTGTTGATCACAAGTTGTACCAGTCGCAGGAATAATTTATAAATAGTACCGACTTTGATAGTAGGTACTCCTTAGGATATGGGGATTAAAAAGGGTAAATAGTACTAAAATTATATTAGGTACCAATGATTACCTCGGATCGTTTTTTTAAACCAATCGCAGTTAACAATTCTTTTTCCGTTTTTGACGACTTGCGAGATCCTTGTACTAACTTGGCCAATGGCATCATGGCTGAAATTGGTGAACAAATCATATTTCTTCCCCTAGCTGCTATTCCTAATTCCTAGAATGTTAAACGTAAGTAAATAAATAAATAAATTTAAAAAAGCTTGCTGGAGTTCGAAGTCATTATATTATGACTATACGGAGCCCTTTTTTTTGGTCGGAATGAAAATCCCGCGTCGTTGGGGTTGGGTTTTATCCCGCGTCGGTGAGTGAATCTGGTTGCTTGCTGTGGGGCAAAGGTCCCGCAGCACGCAACCCTTCTAGCCTGCTTCTGTAAGGACGGCGGGTGGCTATCCCGCCGTCCTCAGGCCCCGATTATGGGGGTCGATGGTCCTGGACGTAGATGGTCCTGGGCGTAGATGAGTCTGGGGTGCCCTGGCCGCTGACTGCGAAACTTAGCGGGGAGAGTACGCTCCCTCTCCCTCTCGGCCGCCTCCATCGCGAGCATGACTTGCTCGCAGAAGAACACGGCCACGTTCCACCTACTCGCGCTAGAGACCATGGCTTGGACCATGGTTTCCAGCGAGAGAATATCCACCAGCTAGAGGATATCCACGTATACGGAGCTAGAATAAAATAAAGCCCATGTGGACAACATGAGCTGAGCTTTCTGAAAACGGCAATACCACTTATCAGTAGTTTCGGTTTTTTTTTTAATTTATAAAAACAAATGCCGTAGCTGCATATCCCTTCGAAGAAACTTGTGTATATGTATATCACCATACACTAGGTGTGCAAATATTTTTTTTAAATAGCTGGTTTGGGCTGAAATATTCCCGACATGACATGGCCATTTCAGTTTTTGTGATCGCATCAGGAGGTGAAGGATTTGGTGGAGAGAAGAACGCAGTGGCGGTTACTCTACTGATAGGAGCAAGGCTCTTAAATTAGAGAGTGATCTAAATATTTAAGAATAGTAAAAACAAACTCATTGCTTTCAAATACAGAAATATAGGTATTTATTGACTAGAGCTCATTGTTAGTTCACAAATAATCTCACCACAGCAAAAAGTTGTCTAATTGTCCCTCTTAAATCCAAAGTAGTGGAAGCGTATGATACATACTCCAACTCCTCACCGGAATATACATCTGGATACATTTCTTGTAAACTTGCCAAATTAAAGATAAGACCTGAAATGAAGAACGTCTTGGCAGATGCAGATGGTGGTAATTTCTATATTGACTTAAATTTTGACCCTGGACCTGCTGACGGACAGTCGAGGCTGGACAGGCAATAGGCCCAAGTTTGCGAGTTGCCTGCACCCTCAGAGTTATCCTTTCGAGCGCTCGTGAAGCCCAGCCACCGGCAACGACGTCAAAGGGGTTAAAAAGAGACTCATCCGTTAATTGGCAGATGATTAGTTTAGATTAGAAAGTTGGTACCTAAATAGTTTGAACTAACGTATGTAAGGTTTCCGTTCCTAAAGTTGGAATTGGAGTGAACTTTTATAGGTACTTACAAATAATATAAAGCCTCATGGTGATAATTTTAGAATATCATAGATATTATGTTCATGTTTCGAACGGCAATCAATGCAATTTGCTCATATTAATATTCTTGTGAATGACCAATGCCTATGACCAATACCTAGAATGATAGGCGACGACACTTTCAACAACGTGACACAAGATTTGTTATCTTGACTAATTAAAATTATCACTGCTAACTGGAACCAAATTGTAATCAAATTCTGCGGTAAATATTGTTTTCTTATCTAGTCATTCCCAAAAAGTAAGTACAGAGCACACAGAACGTAAATAGTATGCCTAGGTAATGTCTGGGAGAGTTATTAGTTTAGCAGGTACTATACTTGTCTAATAATGAGTCACAAGCAAAGTTTATTGAGAACGTAATGATTCCGTGGTAGGTAGTTTTCTCGTTTCCAATTTTGAAGGAAACACATTAGGTACCTTTTTTTTTTTTTTTTTAGTTCCGCGACCAAGGCCGCGGCCGCTCCAACGTCCGTTGCCGGGCGTCTCTGGTTACAAGCAGAACGTATTTCCAGTGGCGCCCGGCGGACTTTGACCACCTCTGTGGTCTCTGCGGGGGTTGGGTCGGGATGAGAATCCCGCGTCGTTGGGGTAGGGTTTTATCCCGCGTCAGTGAGTGAATCTGGTTGCGTGCTATGGGGCAAAGGCCCCGCAGCACGCAACCCTTCTAGCCTGCTTCTGTAAGGACGACGGGTGGCGATCCCGCCGTCCTCAGGCCCCGATCATGGAGGTCGATGGTCTTGGGCGTAGATGAGTCTGCGGCGCCCTCGCCGCTGACTACGGAACTCGGCGGGGAGGGTACGCTCCCTCTCCCTCTCGGCCGCCTCCTTCGCGAGCATGACTTGCTCGCAGGAGGACACGGCCGCGTTCCACCTACTCCCGCTGGAGACCATGGCTTGAAGCATGGTCTCCAGCGAGAGGGTATCCACGCCCAGACCCACTACGAGGTCCCGGCGCTGACTCGCCCACGCTGAGCACTCCACCAACATGTGGAGTGCGGTGTCGTCGTCGGAAACCTCGCAGTGTTGACACCGGGGTGTGACCTCACGATGGATGCGAAACAGATAGCTACCGAAGCATCCATGCCCGGTAACGATCTGCGTCGCACGATACGTGAGGTCACCATGCTGCCTCTGCAGCCAATCGTCCATGATCGGTCTCACCGCCGCGATGATGGTGGCACCCCACTTGGGTTGCTCAAGTCGCACCCTCCATGACTCCATGAGATCCTGTCGGAGTTGGGACCGCCGGTCATCGATTTCTCGAGACGCAGGCCTGTGGTCCCGCTCCAGCGCCTCCTTGCGCCATTGGAACAATGACGCAAGGGCTCTCGCTTCCAGGTCCCATGGAGGGGTCCCGGCTAGGAGACATGCAGCCTCTCCGGAGATCGTGCGGTAGCCCCTTATTGTTTTGACGGCCAAGGTCCTCAACGGTCTGTTAAGGAGCGTTGAGTTGTTGGCCGTCAACCGCGCCGCCCATACGGGAGCCCCGTATAGGGCCATACTCCGCACGATCCCCAGGTATCACATTAGGTACCTAGTACAAAAAGATCCAATTACCTAAATGGTGTACGGTCGACCAAAAAAAATGGTTTACCTAAATTTACAGCAGTAATTGGAATGCCTACATGCATTTGGAATAAATTTTAAGTTATGTAGCAATCGAATGATAAAAATAAGTTATGAACTGTAAATTTGTAAAATACTTTAAGTATCGCATAGGGATTGACGCCTGAGGACGTAAGTGCACAATGTATATTAGTTATGTATATTACTAAATATGACACTACGGATATAGGCGTTTACGCCTCAGAACGTACTGACATACTCATAATTAATACATACTTATATCATCATTATGACAGAACGCCTTATGACGTTCACGTCTATAATATCCGTTCTGACGCATCATGTGTTACAATAACTATTAGGTATGCAATGCATTCTGCTGTTGCAATAATTGAGCTGAGTTTGTCGATCCGGGTCGAACTCCTAAACGACTGGACCGATCTTTATGAATTCAGATATATGCACTCACGGTGATGGTCACTATAACCGTGCCAAATTTCAAAAAGATCGTGTCGTTTAGGAGGAGTTCGATCACGAACGAAATACACGAGTCGTCTAAGAAAGAGCTTCGTAAACTCCGTTCAATAATTGTACTGTGACACTACATGGGCAATGTATGAAAAATAGTAGGTACTGTCTCCGCACCCAGAACCTGTGAGACAGTACTGTCCGCCAACGTGTTAATCCAAATCTTAGTTCTTTTTTACTTCGCGACCGTGAGTCACGATCGTCGATCGTCCACTGCCGAGCGCCTCGGGTGCGCACTAGGGCATTGGACGCAAGACTGGGAACGTTTACACATCCTACTCGTACAGCCAGTGACCAATTAAAACGTAGTTTGTTTGCAACTTTGCACGTTTTTAGGAGAATTATGCTCTGTTTTATCTATTTACTCATGTGGCCGAACGAACAATAAGACACCCGCACCACACAGTTTTCTAATTTATAGTGTCGACTGTCGGCACTAGGTGGCACTTGTAGTGGCACTAGGTGGCACTTGTAGTGGCACCAAAATAAGAAGCTGATATTCAAAGGTACAGGTCACAAGGCGTAAGCTGATCTTTGCATTTGTGTGAGTGCACGTATGTAAACGTATATTATGTGACCTAAACACACAGTTACACGCTACACACAACTTTTTTTACTCTATTTTTCGTGATCACTCCCACAAATGCAAAGCTCAGCTTAGGCTTCGCGAACTGTAGCAGTTATAGGTACTGTAGGTACAATTAACGTATAGCGTTTCATAATTATGTATCTACTGTAAATACTATTCTGATAGTGAAGGATAGAATGTGTGTGTTTCATAATAGTATATATTATAGTTAGACGTAGAATTAGGGAGAGGTCCGGTGACACTCGCTCTGGGTCTTTCCTGGTGCAAAGATGGTCCATTGCCATTCATCGGGGTAATGCTGCCAGCATCATGGGCACCTCTGCACCAGGAACGATGCAGGACGTATATTTGTGACTCTTTTTTATTAAAACTGAAAAAAATATGAAGCAAAGATTGGATGATGTCGGTATTGGTTTTCGTAGCTTCCTCGATAGAGCATTCTCCTTGTTATGAAAGGGCCGTGGGTTCGAGTCCTGCCGCCTGCCGATGACATTTCAGTTTTTGTGATTTCTTATTTCTATTTAATCATCGTGAGATGCAACGTCGGTTGACACTGGCGCCTTCTCACCTTCCTAGTACAGCGGGCTGTGCCGGCGCTGCTGCTGCATCAGCGGAAAGACAGGGGACTACATATATGTAGTCTCCTGCTAAATTGGACTATTTCTCAACCCCAAACGGCTCAAATATTATTATATACTTATTAACCGTTTGGGGTTGAGACGCTGGGACCTTTTCAAAAATGTATCTATACTCATGATCGACACTTCTCAAGACCAGAAGGCTGGTTACTAATTGGCACAAAGAATAAGAATTGCCATTCAGCCTTCTCTGAACATTGCTAGTCGGCGACGAGGCGGATCTGTTCTTTGATGCATAATAGGGCCAGGCCACAACAGTGCGTTGCGGCGCGGCGCACAGTGGACTGAAATATCGTTTTGTGGAATTAGGGAGAAAAAACTACAGAAAGTGATTCCTTTTCTGTCTATAATCGTTTTATGTTATGGGCATAAATCCAAAAAGTTAGTATTTCGAAAGTTATATGGTAACAATGTTATAACATGAAATAGTTAATTAATTCTTGTTATGCTTAGAAATAATAAAAAATAGTTAGCTAATTAAATATTAATTCAAAATCAAAATCAAAATATCTTTATTCATGTAGGTCACAAAGTAACACTTATGAACGTCAAAAAAAAAGAAAATGCTTCTACATTTACATTTACCGCCAGATTCGCAAGACAATAGGTAGGTAGAGACTGTGAGGAAAGAACCTGGCAAGAAAAACTCACGGCCACTCTTTTTATTCGTCAGTAAATACAATGATTCTGTTACAACAATAAAAAGAGGGCAAGGGCAGTACGTGACCATGTGTGGACCAAGTGAACTTAAAAATTATGAATCTCTGTTATTCACAAAAAAAAGTTAAATACTAGTTAAAGGTGCCACATAATCTCAAAGTACCCATACCTTACAATATCATAATAATAATAATTTAACAATAATAAGTGAGTTTCAGCAACAAAACAACATTTCAAACAGAAGTAGCCCCTATGTATATCGAGTGATGAGCAAGCAACTCATTGCCATTTCTCTGTATCGTTTAGATAATCTTTAATAGTATAATATGCCTTTTTTAGGAGGTGTGTCCTAACAGCCACTTTGAATTTATTCAAAGGAAGGTTCATAATGTTTAGAGGAATGTTGTTATAAAAACGCACACCAAATCCTGCAAAGGAGTCATGAACCTTCTGTAAACGATAATACGTCCCAACCAATTTATGCTTATTTCTAGTATTTATTGCATGTATGTCACTGTTCACACTGTATAAATGTATATTCTGTTTAACGAACATAATATTCGCATATATATATTGTGATGCAACTGTTAAAATGCCTATTTCTTTAAATCTTTCTCTAAGAGAAACTCGTGCATTCAGTTTATAAATTGCACGTATAGCTCGCTTTTGGAGTATAAAAATGATTTCTATATCAGCTGCCTTGCCCCACAGTAAAATTCCATACGACATGATACTGTGAAAATAGCTAAAATAAACCAGCCTGGCAGTTTCTACATCCGTGAGCTGTCTGACTTTACTAATAGCAAAAGCCGCAGAGCTAAGTTTCCCTGCAAGACCCGATATTTGGGCGTTCCACTGTAATTTACTGTCTAGAGTAATACCCAAAAATACGGTTGATTCTACAAGATTAAGGGTATCACCGTTCAAAATAATATTAGTACCGTAGTTCTGAACATTAGGCGTACTAAATCTAACACACTTCGTCTTTTTTGCGTTCAGAAGTAAATTGTTGGTTGTAAACCAATCCAGAACTAGTGCAAGTGAACTATTTACTTCGTCAAAATTCCTTAGCTTGCGATCAACTTTAAAAATAAGTGATGTATCATCGGCGAATAGAACAATGTCGCACAAATTCTGTACATAGAACGGTAGATCATTAATGTAAACTAAAAATAGAAACGGACCAAAAATTGATCCTTGTGGCACGCCCATAGCTACAGAAGCCCCTAAAGACCGACTACCATTGATATCAACATGTTGTATTCTATCACTGAGGTATGAGGCAACTAGGTCCAGTGCCGAATCTCTGATACCATAATAATTGAGTTTCCGTAATAGGGTATTATGTTCAACGCAATCAAAAGCTTTGGAGAGATCGCAAAATATACCAATGGCATCTTGCTTATTCTCCCAGGCATTGAAAATATGCTTCTGTTACCCCTGCGTGAATGGTAGAACGACCTCTTGTGAATCCATACTGCTCATTACGTAGTAGCATATTTGAATTAAAATGTGATTGTAATTGCTGCAATATAATTTTTTCAAAAATTTTACTAATGGCAGGTAGTATTGAAATTGGTCTAAAATTACCAGGTTCGCTTTTTGATCCAGTTTTAAATAAAGGTATCACTTTTATCAATTATACATAATGTGTATGTTCTCTATTTCAGATACCCCATATACCCCAGAGGTTAAGAACCAAGTGCGTTTTTTTTTAAGTGGTGTCCCCAAGAGGCCTAATCCACTGGCAAAAACAATTATATAGACTGTCTATTATACACCTGACATAAAAATAATTCTTTAATAAGAAAACAATATTAAACCTGAAAAAAAATTGTCTCAAATGGCCTCAGGTAAGAATCAACCTCGAATATTATATTTCATTCATTCTTCGTCATATTCTTTATCTTGTTCAGTAGTAAATAGTAAGGATTGTGCCTCATTGGATAGTCTTTTATGTTTCCTAACGAATTTTGGTCTAATTGTAGAAATATATGGATCAGATGTAACAATAAAATTATTAAAAATGTCCTCATTTGTTGCTTTTCTAGAAAATCTCCTTGAGTGGTGTTTTCGATACCTCCTGAAATCTTTATTTCTAGATTCAGCGGCTTCTTCAGACAATTTTCCTATTGAGATAAGACCGAAATTGGCAATGATGTCTACACCATGCACAAGTATTTTATGCACGCTTGCAGGCATATAAAACCATTTATATTTCTCAATGTACAAAGCCAATGTAGCATCTGTAAATTCCTTAAATTTAAATGTATTTATAGGAAGCCCCGATGACAATGTTTCTAAAATGACAGAAAACCGCTTAATAAGATTTTCATTTACTCCAGTAATAGAAGAAGTAGTATTTACGTTTTCGAAAAATCTGCGGGCAGTATTCCCATCATTAGTGGTACCATGACCCTGTTTAACAATATCAATAAGCAGACCAGTTCTAGTTTGAAAAGCTATTTGAACTTCTTTCTTTTTATTTTCCAACTTAGCTTTATTTTCACCTTTCGCAATCCAAGATTTAAAATCTAGTCTATAGGATATGTGTAAAATACATTCCATGAATCTGATCCAAGCGTGAAGTGATGATATGCCAAATTTATACACCTCAGTATTCCATTGTTTTTGTGCCAATATGTCCAACTCATTCATTTCTTTAGGTGTGGCCTTACAAATATCACAAGTTTGTGAAGAGGTCTCACTCAGTACTGATGCCACTTTTCCATCAATCATAGTTAAATGTAACGTGTGACGAATCAATTTTCCTAGAACGTTAGTTTCATTTAAACAATTAATTTCGGATTCTATCCTCTCCTTTTCACTCCTAATTATTAACTGCGTCTCTTTTATAAATTTAAAAAACAGGGGACGGTAAAAATAAGTAGAATTAGGTGTTTTATTTTCCCACAAAACTTGTTCTCCACATGTTAGTTTTAAAGGAACTAGGCTTCCCATAAATATACTGCTATCATCATCATTGGTCTCACTTTTCTGCTTATAATTAGACTGACTTTAGGCACCATCGAAACCCCATTTACTAGTTAATTCTAGGCTATTGTAATCGTCTTGTATTTCTAATTTTATAAGTCTTTCTGCCGTTTTGTCTAAAAGAGCCTGTAATTTTATTTGCGCAGAAATATCTGTTATTTCCACATCATCTTTTGATGGATAACATTATTTTTCTGCCTTTTGAATAAAATAGTAAGAGGGTAGTAAAACTACGCCTTCGTCTTGAATTGATTTTCTCATAGCATTATATTGCCATTTAGTAATTTTTAAAGATAACATATTACCTAAGGCTTTTTCAGAAGACATAACGTTTTTTTCGGAACAAAAATGAATTCCTTTACATGTTTTACCTCTTCAGGATTTTTGAGCAGATAATTTAAAATTTCAGCAATATCATTTTTACCACACGCCTTTAATGAACGTAAATAAAGATAAGACTGTTCCACTTCTTTGTCAAAAGAAAAGGAATTAGATTCAGTATTTTCAATTCGCTTTTTTTTCTGTTTAGGCCCTAAATCAGAAAAAGGTTTCCTTGTACTAATCTGAGTCGAAGTTCCAACGGTTTTAGTTGTTAAAGGAGTACTTACGTAAGAAGGGCCAGCAATCGAGTGCACCTTCTCACTATCACTTGCTGAAATTGATAAATTCAGGCCAATTTACACGCGAATCTAACCAAGAACTATATTTATTTACAAAAACAGAACTTTTGCAACCCGCTAAGGTCCATTTTCTTTGAAGATTAAAACAATATGTCCTACAAAATGTTTTGAGAGCTTTGTTTTGATCTTCATTTAACTGTTCCGTTAAATGTGATATAACGAGATTGAACATTATCTCACTATATTTTAAACTTCCACTTTCTTTTACTTTTAAAAATACGTCAAGATTAGAAAATAAACCTTCCATAATTCGAACATACAATAGCGTACGTTAAACACAAAAGCAAAAAACGGACTAATAGAATACCTACATACTGACAGAATAATAGACTGATGACTTGAGGGTAGTTGTAAAAAAAATTAATAACCAGATTGCCTCAGTGGCCCATTAGTGGTATGAGAGTGCGACTTCCGTCCCTGAGGTTCAATTCCGGGTCGAATCAAATATTTGTGTGATCCACGAATGTTTGTTTTGGAGTTTGGGTATTTTCTATGTATAATTTAATTATATATGTATTAGATTAGCATAAAGATTTATTCTGTGTCTGGGTGTAATTTATCTATAATAATGTATGTATTTACAAAAACAAATGTATTTAAGTATACATATTTATCAGTTGTCTAGATCCATAGCACAAGCTTAATTAGCTTAAATTGGACTAGATGGCGTTGTGTGTAATTGTCCAAAATATTTATTTATTTATTTTATTTATGTATTTAGAAATATATACCTAAGTGTGTTTAACAGTGGTCTAGACCCCATAGCTCAAGCTTATATTGGCTTAAATTGGGTTAGATGATGTTGTGTGAGAATGTCCAAACATTTATTTATTTTAAAAAAAATTGCGCACTTGACTAATTTTTATACTGACTACTATAAACACCTTACGCACTATGGTTCTTAACCTCCACATGAGAATAAACAAATATTATAAAATAAAAAAATTAGGTCCAAAATGACGCAGTTTCGGGGATTTTCGAAGCTCCCGAATTATGTGTAAAGATTTAACTTATTTATCGACACCGTAAATCATGTTTGGAGATTATGTGAGCTTTTTGAAATATTAAATTTTTAAATATTTTTTCAAACAAAAAAAAATATAATCTTTCATAACTTTTAGAATATGACTGTAAACAAAATGAACCCATACCATTAAAGACTCGTGTGGACTAGTAGAACAAATCACCATTAAAAGAATAATTAAAAAGAAAACTTAATTTTTATATATTGTAATTCTATGAGAAATTAATTTGAGCCCACTGTGCGGCACCGCGCGGCGTATCGCAAAAACAACATCGTACAGAAATGCGATGCGATGTCGCAACGTAAAAATTTCATCGGATACGACATCGTACGATAAGACGCTAGTCGCTAACCAACGTTTCAGTTTCTATTGAGAGATGGACTGCACTGCGCGTGTTCTACTTCTGCTTGCGTTAAGACGCATTAAGAAAACAAAAGATTTAAAATTTCCAAATAGAGGGTACGATTTTATAATTATTATTTAAACTTATAAGAATTATCAACAAGAAGTTATCTACATCTTAAATAGGTACTACATATACTACAATACATAGTATTAGGTACAAGTGTAAATCAATAGTTACTTAAAATAAAATAAATCTAACTACTTTGCAATATTCCGCCACATGCAAATTACCCAACTCTCGTATTTATTCATGCACAAGTCCGCCCTCCAAACCCACTTAGGCCGAAAGAATAGAGAAATAATTTTGAAAATAGAATAAATATGAGAGTTGTGTTATCGTACAAAAAATAATAAAAAACCTCGACACGTGTTTCGCCCCCAACCAGGGGCATCATCAGGAGATGTTGATGGCTCGGCGCACGGCGACCGAATGAGCCACAACTCGTAAACCGCACCTATTTATATCCTAGGTTTTTTATTTCTACCCACAACCATAATACCAAATTATTTTATGTGTACCCACCACCGTTGTTAGAATGACGTATACCTACCCGCAGCAAAGGGGAAGAGGCGAAATTAAGTTGATCATTTAAAATATTAGGGTTCAAGCGTCTATGTTTGTAGATTTCTAATTGTTCCAAAACCGAAAGCCTCAGTCCTTTGTTGCAGGTGTGCAGAACGTCATAAGTGTGAGGATTAGGTAGGGAGTGACCGGAGTCCAACAAATGTTTTGCGAAATGAGACCGTTCTGGGCGATTGTTTCTAAAAGCTGATATATGTTCTTTATACCGCGTCGCGAAGCTACGGCCGGTTTGGCCAATATAAACACCCTCACAATCCCCACACTTAAGCCTATACACACCTGACTTCCTGTCATCCCCAATTTTCTCCTTAACATTGCAAATGTTTCTCCGGATAGTGTTGTCCGTTCTAAACGCGACATGAATATTATTTTTACGCAAAATTTTGGCAACTTTATCAGATATCGGACCTAAATAAGTTAGACTAGCTCTATACCGATGGACGTCACGATCCGGGGGAACAGCATATAGTAAACTACGCGTAATTGAGGCTCGCCGCCTTCCAACTAGGTTGTCCACAAGCTTGGTACTGTAACCATTAGATTTAGCAATTTCATAAATAATATTTAATTCGCGGTTAAAATTTATTTGAGAAAGTGGAACCGAAAATAGCCTGTGAACATAGCTGTGAGTTGGGTAACGAGAGTTGGGTAATTTGCATGTGGCGGAATATTGCAAAGTAGTTAGATTTATTTTATTTAACTATGGACTTCCGAAAAGTAACGCCTGATAGTATTAACTCAATAGTTACTATCCACACATTCCACACATTATGTTCTATTATTTTTATGACAACCAGTGTAATATTCAGTACTTAAGTACTTAACAGTTAAATAACGTTGATTAACTAAATATAATTTTATTGGTTCTATACATAACCAGAAGATAGTGCCATGAAACCTACTAATACTATTACATACATTCTATAAGTTACTGAGCCAGCATAAACATCGTACTTATGTATCGATCTTACAATGGTAAATTTGATGTTTAATTTTTTCTTCTCTTGAGAATGCCTCGTGAAGAGGTGAAACATATGTCGACGTTTGTAATGTCTTCTTTTGAGCGAAATTATGCTATTATTTAAAAAATTAAACATCAAATTTACCATTGTTTTATCATGGACTTTCGCCAGGTAACGCCTGACTCCATTCAGTATTTGTATCGATATTATTTCATAGTATTGTCATGTATCCACCAACCATAGTAACCAATTTACAGCGTATACAATTCCTCGAGAGGCTAAGAGTACCCTCCAGGAGCCCCTCGCGGGTCTCCTGGCGACCCTGCGGTGTAACCCATGGGGGGACATCGTCATAAGTTTATCTATCACGTGCATGTCATTCAAAGTATGGACACCTACTAAACGGCAGCGCGTCGCCCATAGTACTCTTTACGATGCGCTGCCGCGATCGGAAACTTCCACGATGCGTTCTGCGGCGCCGTAGATTTGTACGATACGATGCCGCAACGCAGTGTTGTGGCCTGGCCCTTAGAATTTAGGTGTAATCTTAATAGGTAGGTATACCTAATTAGAATAGGTAATGTAGGTACCTACCTACATATTTAGTTAGTTTCAATTGTATTGTTTTATAATTTATTGTATTCATTACATACATATATCTCTGTAATATTATTATTTACATCATTGCTTTAAAATATAAAACCGATATGTTTCGAAAATTTCGAACTGTCGTAAATCGTAACTAATGTCAATTTCCATTCGGTATCGGTATTCTTTTGCGTCTGCGTTAGATCTGTCAAGTAGTGTCAAGGTCAACTTCTTTCTGTTGGCTTGTCTCTGTCTGACTGTGTTTGTTTGTTTTGTAGGTAAATTCAACTGTTTATATTAGTTCTATAATAATATAACTATTCCAAATACTAGAAAAATATCAATTAAAGTTGCATTGTTATTGTAAGCGAATTTACAAATTATTGCCTAATAGTCTTAATAATCGATCGTTCAAAATGATTCCCAGTGAAATTTTTGCTGAAGATTTAATGAGTACAGTGATTAGATATGGTCTGTATATCGGTGCAGCTTTTCAGCTAGTCTGCTTGCTTGCTTGTGTCACGTTAACAGATGATCAAAGCGAGTCACATCCATATGAAAAGGTAAAGCGTACATTTCACACATTATACACTTAAATTAAATGCATGCATACGGGATATACAAAAACCGGTCATGTGTAAGTCGGATACTCACACAAAGGGTTCCGTACCAAAACGGGTTAAATATTTATTTTATTCAGTTTTTTAGTATTTGCTATTATAGCAGCAACATTACACCATCTGTGAAAATTTTAACTTTCTACCTGGTGACAGTCAGACGGACAGTAAGGTCGTAGTAATTGGGTTTCCGTTTTACCCTTTGGGTGCAACACTGTAACCTGGGTATATCTGGAAACCTAAAATGGGTTAACTGGATGTCATCAGCCGATACATACAAAGTATTATATTTTATTTTAAAACAATTAAACATCCTTTATTTGGTCAATAAATGCTTAAAATGTCAGTACTATGTCATGTCACAATACAGAAAAGTAGCAAACATTACAACCGCCGGGCGCCTATACTACAACATTCTAAGCTATTTTATTTCTGTTTAAAACTATGCGACAGCTTCTCCTAACGTAGCAAATTTATTGGGAAAGCCATATTTAGATAGAGATAGGTGGCTTCTGGCGTGGAGCTGGCGAGACTCAGGGCTGTGTCGCAACTGGAATCAGGGGCATGGTTGCAGGCGCTTCCTTCACCGCACCTGGGAACATTACTGGATGGTGACTCTTTGCGTGTGGCGGTGGCTCTTCGCCTGGGCTGTAGCGTTTGTGAGCTTCATAGATGCATCTGCGGTTCAATGGTGGAAGCCGATGGTCATCACACACTTAGTTGTCACCGTTCCACGGGTAGGTTTCCGCAGCACCATGCCCTTAATGATATTATCCGGCGCGCTTTAATATCGGCCAATGTTCCCTGCGTCCTGGAGCCTCCTGGTCTCAGTAGGACTGACGGCAAGCGGCCGGACGGTTTGATCTTGATACCGTGGAAAAACGGTAAATGTATGGTGTGGGACGCTACGTGTGTCAACACTATCGCAGCGTCTCACCTCGGTCGAACCGTCCACGCTCCGGCTGCGGCAGCTGAGGACGCGGCGGCCAGGAAACGGGAGAAGTACGCCGCAATGGAGCCGCGTTATTTATTTATGCCCGTGGCGGTAGAGACCTTGGGCAGTTGGGGCTCCGAAGCCAAGAGCTTCGTCGCGGATGTGGGGCGGAGAATTAGAGAGAGGACCGGTGACTCTCGCTCCGGGTCGTTTCGGGTGCAAAGGTTGTCCATTGCCATTCAGCGCGGCAACGCTGCTAGCATCATGGGCACTTTTGCACTAGGAATGATGCAGGACGAGTATAATGATTTTGTTTCGTCTGACTGCGCTATTGTATCTGTGTGAACATATTTAGATTAATAGTTATCACTAATGTTTTTTTTTCAGGCCTACACTGACAGCGATGAATGCAGTTCTGAACAGTCTTCACCTGGTCACCGGGCAGCATTGTCTAGATCTCGACGTCACGATAAAAAGAAAAGGCGTTAGAAAACATTGAACAAAAATTGTGCATGTTCAATTTTCTTTTGTGACCATAATGAATTTTATGATTATTCTGATATACATATAACAGCATAGTCATGTTTTACAAATATATACATTTATTTTGAATGTATAAAATGTATGGTTGTTTTTGAAGACAGGAACCTAAATGAGTTTTATGTTACTATTATGTATTAGCAAGGATATCATTTAAGACTTAACTAATTATACATCGTGTAAAACCCTATGTCCTTCAAAAAAAGGTAATTTGTAGATAATTAAGAACAAGTATCTTTAATAATATTAGATTTTAGACAGCTTAGTTCGACTACTGCATTACTTGTTTCAAAATATTGTTATCAAATTTATTTTTTACTTTATTTAAATATCTATGTTTAAAGTAAGATTTTCTATAAGTTTTTCATAACTAGTGGTTCTGTGAAGCTTTCAGGCTTTGTTTAGAAAATTTCTTCTTCAATTTTCTTTATTACTCTTTCATTTGTCATCCGTGTCGTGTGTTCATTTTAATGCAAATCGGTTGATAAATACGGTCTCAAACATGATCTGACAGAACCCGTAGATGTAGAGGTACAGACGAAAGAAATTCTCCCCAGTCTGCAAGTTGAAACGGAGACTTCGGCCGCTTCGCTCCCTCAGTCAATAAATGTTGACGAAGTAGATTCGATTGAACTGCCATTGCATTTGGATTGCCATTGAACTTGCAACTAAGAGGTTATATCGCTAATTTGTAGCCACTCCTAATGTAACCACTTCAATAGAAAAGTCAACAGAAATATAAATCATGGATAGGTACTCGAGCATGACTGGAATCAATACTAATATGAAAAGTCAACAGAAATATAAATAGTGGATAGGTACTCGAGCGTGACTGGAATCAATACTAGTATGTATGAAATAATTGTGTCCAATATAAAACAATAAATATGAACTGCATATTATTATTGTGTAGTGTGTAACATTTACATTAAAACTGCAAGCATTTTAATTTTTTTTTATATGACTATAGTGTTGAGCTGGGCTTTAACTAGCCACTTCACTTTCTCGGAGGAACAGTTTCTTATTTATTTTAATCAAGTATGTATACATTTTAAATTTAAGTAAGTACCTACTTCTAATTATTTTTAATGAATTAATATTATAATGTAGTATTTGGATCTAAATGTTTCATAAGAGGAATAAAACTACTAAAATATTACAAAGCATTTTATTTTGTTAAGTGGACTAGAAAACTTATGGCATTAATATTATTGCAGATAGCAAAACTAATGAGTAAAAATTTCATATAAAATTATCTAACAGTTGTACATAAAATATAAAGCATTATATAAGTACAAACAACATTTAAGGCACTTGTTTACTTATAAAACTAAGGCTGAGTGAGCAGTTCTATTGACCAACAAATTCTTTAAATAAAGTATTCTAAAACGCTTCAGCTTCAAGGACCCACTAAGCAGACCCACCGGTGGGTCTCAGAATACTGATATGTCTCCAAAGGCCTACTAGTGGGTCCACAGATTTTATTATCTAAGAAGACCCACTAATGACTACTTCTTTGTCAAGGTTCATAAAGCAGACCCACCGGTGGGTCTCAGAATACTATAATGTCTCCAAAGGCCCACTAGTGGGTCCACTGAGATTTTATTATCTTCGAAGACCCACTAATGTGAAAATAGCGTATAACGGGTTATGCTCCGCTGTACCACTGGTTTATACCACCAGTGGTAGGAGGGGTAAAATTGGTATGCTCCGTGGTTCCCCTCCAGTGGTACAGTGGAGAAAATATGTATGACCCGTCATTCCCCTCCCGAGTTCTTCTCTTAAGGTGTATATACATAAGGATCCGGGTGGACTACGGGCACTTTTTCTTGCCGGTGGTCCACCTAAAAGTAATATTGAAAAATGAATACGAAAGAACAAATTAAACTCGAAAAACAAATTAATGCCGAAAAAAAATTATAACTTTAAATTATAATTATGGTCAGTCTCTTTAATCTTGAAGGCTCTTATGTTGTTATGTATTCCTGGTACATTTGAGGTTTGTGTCTTTCTTTCTATGGATATCGTACCAGAGCCGCTTGGGTCCCGCTCTGTTATAAGATAATACAAACAACAAAAGTACTAGGAGTACAGAACTACAAAAGAGCACTCGCCAACAGTTGTCTCGCTCAGTTTGGTTTATTCAAAATGTGTTCGAACAAGTTGAACCCGGTTCGAACCTCCTATTCTGTTATGATCGCCTGGTACTTTTTCGGAATAATGAGTTCAAACATTCAATCGGGTAAGTAGTTTATTATTGTTACGGTAGAACTGTTTAGTAGAACTGTTTAGTAGAACTAGTGGGAACGAATCGAAAGTGGGATTCACTAGTGTGCATGCATCATAATATCTATAGTGGTAGGTGGTACAGTGGAATACATTTTTAACATTTGTGAACATATGCTCCACTGTACCACTGAGGGGAACCACGGAGCATACCTATTTTACCCGTCTTACCACTGGTGGTATAAACTAGTGGTACAGCGGAGCATAACCCCGTATAACCTTCTTAAATTAGTACTGGTCGGATGAGAATAATTGAAAATGATATAATTATCCTGTTTGTCACTGTCATGTTGTATCCGTAAAACATTATTTAGGTATATAAGTGGTGTATTTCAATAAGTGTAAAATGCTGTGTTGCAATGTAATTGAGAGTTGCTCTTCAGATATACAAGTATGAATTTACCGGCTCAATAACGATACAGGTACAATATTGAGTTTAAAACTAATGGCACTTATTTTTTTGAAGTTGATATTCTAAGTCTTATAGTCTTAATTTTGCCCTTTTCCAGCATCCTCTTCGTATTCTAAAATCTAATCTCGAGCATCTAGTGTGATTATTTTTTCTTTCATTTAACTTCATGGTGGGTATTAGGAGACATAAAATTAAAAAAGTCAATGGAGCCTACCCGTCAGTGGGCCTTTAGAGACATGTTAGTATTCTGAGACCTACCAGTGGGTTTGCTTTATGAACCTTGATAAAGAAGTAGTCATTAGTGGGTCTTCGAAGATAATAAAATCTCCGTAGACACACTAGTGGGTCTTTGGAGACATATCAGTATTCTGAGACCCACCGGTGGGTCTGCTTAGTGGGTCCTTGAAGCCGAAGCGTTCTAAAAGACCTTCCAATGTTAAATTGCATCTGATATGTCTTGTTTCAATCAAATGCAAATTTGATTTTATAATAATAGTATATACTAATAATTGTAAAACCATAACTATTACTTTAATATTTATGAATAGTTTTTTGAGATAAAATTTATTGTTCCTATTTTTTTGGTAATTATGTTTTTTTCATTAAATCAAAATCAATTCAAATTTCATTTTGATTTGACTTCCCACTTCACTCAGCCTATAAATAGCACCAAACATTTTTATGTTTACAACACAAAACACCTTGTATAAATTCACTCACATAAATTCATTATATTTTGAACAATTATAAAAAAACTCCTTTCATCCATAAATATAGGTACGTATTTTGTCAATGGCAATATTGCGGGAAGTACCCCTTAAAATATTTATGGAAACAAAAAATGTTTCACTCAAAGATGTCTCGCTAAATAGTAAAATCGTTGAAATATTGGGAGATCATTGTAATATATCCTAAATGGTAACTATGTTAAAGGTATTGTTTCTTGACAAAGTTGTTGCACTGGAAATTAATCTTATTTTGTTCAACAAAACAAAGTACATACTTAAATACTGTTATTGCTTATTTCAGCCGACTTAACTATCACTAATCTAAAGTAATGACTTCCCATTAAGTGTAGAGTACCTATTTATCTTCTTTATCCTCCTTCCATATATCCTACTTACTAGTAGGCTATGTGCCTCTAGTAGAGAACAGAGGTACTCCTCTGTTCACTACTAGAGGCACAGCAGTACGAGCACGGTGTGTCAACGTATTGTCGGTCCGCCCGTTTGCACCAATTGATATCGCAGAAAATTTCGCTACAATCGCGACAATGTGTCAACGCGCCGTCCTCGCACTGCTGGTGTACAATGAAGCGAATAAAATGACAACTGTCACTGTCAGTGTTCATCAACTGTCAAACTCATAGTAACTCTGCTGAAGAAAATTCTTTTTATGGATAAATACGGAAAACCCAATGCGTTTGTACATGGTTAAATGCAATGATTTATAAAAATAATAATTTTAACTTGTTACATCAAGATTATGCAATTTCATTGCTTGAACAATTTCATTGTTAGATAAAAATTGCTTTAACGCATCTACTTTTTTGAAACAAATTGTAATGCAACATTTATCTTTGCATTGTGGTTCATTATCAGAAATGTTGCCACTGCAAGACGGTGATATTTCTTCTGGTACTTTTTTACTCGAGCAACACTTATTTGTTACTTTACTTGAATTGTCGGCGGTACTCTGATTAGTCTCACATGACGTATTGGTACTACATGAACAGCTGACCGAATTCATTACCTGATTTAAAGAAGTTAGCGCATCATCTTCACAAGTATGTGTTGTATAAATACCTAAATCTTCCAAATTTGATTTGTGATGTCGTTTATGATAATGTATAAACGTGTTGTGATTTGTATCTGTTGCTAGACCATATCCCACCGCGCATTTTAATGCAGTGTGGTCACATTTACAATCAACACATGAACAAGTATCTTCCTTGCAACCTCCTTTTACAGATGGCATGTCATTTTGACAATTCTGACATTCTCCACTCTGTGGATCGCAGTTACATTTCGTACATGCGCATATTCCAACATCAGCCGTCAACTGTTCCAAAACATTTTTCTTTCCAAAAATATTTTCTGTTCTCACAACATACATATCCGAAGGAGGTTCATTATCAAATAATAAAGTATCCTCCAAAGTTAAATCCGTATTAAAAAGTACCGAATTTGCCGGATTTATTTCGATGTTCTGTTGAACTTTTGATGGCGAAGGAGTATTCAAAGATCCGAATCCATCAGAGCCTAAAAATATACTATAATCATTATCCAATTTTGTTTGTTCAAGATTTGTGACAATTTCGCTATCGTTAAACACTTTATCGCCGACATCTAGAACATTCGGCGTATCTAAGTCGAAAGAAGCGTGTGTTATAAGATTGGCTGTTGGTGCAATTTCTGTATTTAGGTCAATATAACTCTGCATGTGGGTAGGAACGAATGTTGCCAGTGTGAATATACTTTCTGGAGATTTTTCTTCTATGCAGACTGGAGTTTCTGAAATAGATGATGCCAATGCACTGACATCGACCCAAGGCGCTTGATCTTCAATTTCATTAGCTAGAGCTAGTTGCATCGCTTTAGATTTCACTTCTAACTTAGGAAATATATCCATTTGTGACGATTGTAACGATACACTTCCTTGTAACGTACTCACATCAACCCAAGAATCGGCCGACGGAGTTTTCTTGTCATTTTTGTCGACGGCAAACGGCGAGAGGGTTAACCCAGCGAAGTCATAGTCTACAGAAAGGTCAGTATTTTCAATATTTTTAGTATTGTTAGTGTTATCTGGAAATAATAGTTCTGCTATGTCGACAGTATTGACTTTGGTGATATCTTCTAAACTGCCATCGGTGGAGTTTGACTGTGTAGTGATTTTGCCGAATGATTCGAGCAGACTGTCCCAGTTCATGTATTCGGTTGTTTTGGCGACTGGTTGTGGTACTGGGGGTTCAATTAAAGAAGGTTGGGCTTGGATTACTTCTGCGGCTGTTTCTACTGTGGGTTCTGCTTCAATCTGAAAACAAAAATTGACTCTTAGCTTCTAAATTTCAGGGGCCGAAACTAGTCAGTAAAATCAGTAAAAGGCAGTTTTTTTAGCATGGTCAGCAAAAGTCAGTTTTTTGAGAAAATGGTCAGTTTTTTCAGGCGTTGCTCGGGTTCCACCTTTCAAGTCCATTCATTTCATCAGTTGCAACACTTTTTCACAATTTCGCCACCCACAACCACGACCAAACTTCCTTACTTTCACCAGGAGACCAAAGGGGACATGATTGGAGTTGGTGGTCATAGAGAAAACCCTGTATTCCCGTACTAACATTAGCATTTTAAATATACATTTAGATTGTGTCAACAAAAAACAAATTTCTAATCATTTCTAATTTTCTTAGCCGGGCCCAGTGATGGTTTGAGGGCAACTAACAGCTGATATGCTGAGCTCTATTATGATGTCTTGTGGCAACTTAATATTGTAGCATCATTATTTCGAGGAAAAAAGTCCAATCCTACTTTTTTCTCGAAATAAATACATATTTTATTATTGTGTGTTTAACTTTGCATATTTGTTACAGCTTCAGCTTTTTAACCTGCATTGTATGTGATTTAATTTGACTGCTGTGTGATTTGTTTGTGGTTACTAACCAACTAACTAATATGGGGAAATGTAAATTTAATGAGGACTGGCTTAATAATCAAAGATAAAAATAGACACTTTATATCTGAATGGGGGAAAAGGGATGGTGAAAATGAGGTTTTTTGTTGTGTGTGCATGAAAAAGTTTTCTGTGGCTTGGGGATTTGAGGCTTTGGAGCAACATGCATCATCAAAAAAACATATTGAACAGTCAAAGGTGAAGCTGGCTGCATCCCAATTACATCTAGCAAGTGTTCGGCCCGTTGAAGACCCGACGATTGGTTCATCCGGTAGAGCACCCGTTTTACTATATAGTGTTAAAGATGGGGCTACCAGAGCTGAGATTTTATGGGCTATGAAGATGGTAGCATCTGATTATTCTATAGAGCCATCCTGCAGTTCAATAAAAGAGCATTTCATGGCAATGTTCCCGAATTCGGTACCAGAAGATTTTTATGTCTACAACCAAGGCACGATATCTAATTTGCGATGCGATAGCGCCATATTTAAAAAAAGAGATGCTAAACGACTGTAAAAATTCTTATTTCACTCTTTGTTACGACGAAACGTGTAATGCTGCATCGAGAAAAGAACTTCAAGTCGCTATCAAATACTGGTCTCCAATAAAGGAGATGATAGTTACGAGTCACCTGGAAACCTTTTTCATCGGTAAAGCAACCTCTCAAGATATTTTCAACAAACTGAACGATGCTTTAGACAAATTAAAGATGCTTTAGAAAATTAAACAAGAAGAAACGTACAAAAAATTAAAGATAAAAAGAAAAATGCTTTGATTACTAACCTCTTCAAGAAATCATAATATCTAATGTTTCTAACTTTTAATATTATTTGCATGATTGGATGTGTGTCATTTGCTTATTAACAAATATTAAAAACTGTTAACTATTTGTAAACTTTTTAATAATAAAAAGTTGGTGATGGTTGGCTATGGGGATGGTGGAGGCCAATAATTTTTTTTTCAATTCCACATGAAACTTATTTTAAGTTAGTTCAGATGGTCAGTAAAAGTCAGTTTTTTTAGATTTCTGGTCAGTAAAATCAGTATTTTTGAACACTGAACCTGTTTCGACATCTGATTAATTAAAAAA